>VWYH01007541.1:1126244-1141584 GCA_013399365.1 Pampusana beccarii | reverse complement strand
CCCCGGCACGGCACGGCACGGCACGGCACGGCACGGCCCCCGCCGCGCCCCGGGCCGCCCCGCGGGGGAGGGAGGAGCGGCAGCCGTCGTGGTCCCGGCGCTTTCCGCGGACACGCGTGGAACAGCACGGGCCCGGCCCACGCAGTGCCCGATGCGCGGGACAGGGGCGCCCGGGAGGGGAGCAGTGCCCACCTTTGACCTGCTCACGGGTGTGGAGCTGACATAGAGCTCCCGAGCCCTCCCTGCAGCAGTCCCTGCTGAGAAAACGCTGAGTTTAGGAGGCATAAACTTTTTTTGCTCTTTTGCTGGGTTTCTTGGGGAGGGGATATTCCCCCCGGAGTGAGTTTCCCAGCTGTATGCTCAGCCCACAGCTGGGACACTCCTGAGGGCAGCATCCCGTCACTGCCTTGTCCAGAGGGGCCGTGGAGCTGAGGCTGTCAGGCAGACTATATCAGAGGGCTGCCAAGAGCCCACTGCCTCAAGCCCATAGGAGGGGGGCTGTCAGGGGAGCATTTGCAGCTCTGCTCCTATTTGTGACGCTGGGGAGAGAAGCAGAAAACACCCGCAGTGGGGTAAGGCAGTCTTGTGGCAGGAGGCTGGGGAGCAATGGCAGGAGAACGTGGTCCTGGAGGGCTGTAAAAAGGAGCATGGTCCTCCTCGCTCTTGCCTGTCCCCCTGGGAAGCAGCTCAAGTGCAGGCACTGAGTGGTGCGAGAGGGGCTTGAGGCCTCCCTTCGTGCCTCTGCACATCCAGCAGTTGGAGCTGTGGGTTCAGCCTGCAGAGATGCAACCCCTGGGGTCCCCTCCTCACTTGGCCCCAGGGACAGGGGGGCTCCGTGGAGGGACTGCACTGTGGCTGCCAGAATAGGCCTTACCTTCCACGCCTTTTCCAAGAGCGGTGCTTCCAGCACGAGCACACGAGAGCGCGATGGAGCAGCGTGAGCACTGAACCAGAGACAGGTGTAGACCAGGGAAGGGCCATTCCAGCATTTGGCTCATGTAACCAGTAGCAGGAGCGGGGCTGGGGACACGTGCATGGATGGCACTGGACATGTGGAGCCCCCAGGGATGTCACAGCTGCAGCTTCTGCCCAGCCAGCAGTGTGCAGGAGAAGAGGGCACAAAGTGTAGCCTCCCCCTCAATTGCCCCTGCTCAGGCTGACATTGAGTTTTCAGGAAACAAGGAGCTCAGCCTCCATTTCAGAGGGATTTGTGCTGGGCTAGTGGGGATATTAATGTCAGCTGCAGATGATTGAAGGGAAGACACCTGCCTGTTTCTATGTGCAATGCTGAAAGGCAGTTGAATTACAGCAGTGGGACAGTGCTGGAACAGCTGCCTTCAGCTGCTCATGCACCCAGGATGGTGGGTGGGAAGGATCTGTGTCCATGCCCAGTGAAACCACTTGAGAGTGAAGGCAGCTCCTTCCCAAAGGATATATACAAATATATGTACATTCTCTATAAAGAGAGTGTATCTACCAGGACGTTTTCCAGTGCCAAGGTTATGGGCACGGACCTCCATGCAACAGCCACCCAAGAACGGGTTGTGTCAGCTCTCCTTCAGGAGCTGCTCCTGACCTGTGAGCTTTTACACATTGTGTGGCTTTTACACGCTCCTTTTGCAAGTGTGTATAGAATTAAATATGTGTTTAAACCTATATGGGCAATATATAGCTTTGGTGTATAAAGACATAGTGTGCTGAGAATGAACTCTGCTGTGGCAATGGGCTGACCATTTGTTCGTGGCAGTTTCATTCCCAGGCTCATAATAAAGAGTTATTCTTGTCTGAGGACAGAACAGCTGTAAGGGTAGGTTTATAGGGTGGGTATTAAAACCGGCTTCGCAGTGACATTGGGAATTGCAGGAAATCTTTAGGAAGAAGGTATCCCTGTGACTAGAACCCAGTGTGATATTAGGGAGCCTGTGCCCCATCAGGCCCTTGTGCAGTGCAGGTGATGTCTGGGATGTGCCAGGATCCAGCCAAGGGGCTGGGCAAGCTGCTCTGCTGGGTCAAACAGATAAAATGCTGCTGCTGCTCTCTGTATATAACGGCACCAAAATCTTGCAGGGAGTTTGGTGGGGACAGTGTGGTGCCACTGAAGGACCTTTCCCTCTGCTCCCACTTCTCCTCTCCACTCCCCATGAGCAGGCTCCTGCATGTACTTTTTCCTGAGTTGCATCACCAGGAGCTGCAAAAGACAAGGTGGAGACCAGGGACAGGGGGTAACGGCTGCCCAGAAAAAAAAAAAAATGTGATATTTTTAGTTTTGCAGATTTTTTGTTTGTTTGTGGTTTTGTTTTGTTGGGGGAGGGGTGTTTGGTTGGTTTTGGGTTTTATGGGTGATTTGGATTTTTCTTTTTTGTGGCCACAAGGAAGGGAAGAACAAGCTTCTGTCTCCACCACAGAATCTGTGTAGTCCGGGGGCAGACGAGCCTTGGTGGCACACGGGGTGCTGCACCCAGCGCTGTGGGTACTGCGGGATGTGCTGTCTGCCCTCAGCCCCGCGGTGCCCTGCAGAGTGCGGTGGGGCTCTGCTCCTCACAGACATCGTGGTGGGGAAGGGTGCAGTTGTGCCTCTTCCTGAGGGGCTTTCAGGTGACAGGTGCAGCCAGAGCCTCTCTGTCCTTCCTCCCCACTAGTATGTCAGGGACTTTGAGGGCTGGGCACTGGTCAAGGGCTCTCTCCCCTTCTTTGGATGTCATGAGACAATGGGCAACTACTATCTGAGACCGGGCAGGTGGCTGGGACACAGCCCGGATAGGGCAGCAGGGATAATGAGGAACGATGCAGGCAGCCAGAGGAGATGGCTGACATCCTCTGGAATCGTGAGAAATCCCCAGATGTTGTTTGATGGTCCTCTTGTAGCAACACCTCAACTGAGTGTTTACCATGTATCTGGTGAGGAAATGTGACCCTTCTTTTCTCACATAAACACTTGTGATACAGCTCATGCCTCTGCCAGGTGTGTGTGTGGCAGTTAGTGAGAACATTCAGATAAAGCGACCAGCAGCTGCCTGGTGCTCTCCAGGAGGGCTTTGGAGTCGAGTTTGCGACCTTTGAGTCCCCGAGTCAGGGATTCACCTTCCCCCATTGGCAAGTTGATAAGACACCAGCTGGGAAAGCAGAGGATCTGTCTGGGATATCCTCTGCGTGGGCTCCTGGAAGGCCCATACTGGTGGCTTCTGAAGCCCACCACGGTTTCTAAAATAGGCTGCATGGCACAGGCTCTCTAGATGATGAATAAAGTAAGCGCCAGTCAAGCAATGTTATTGCTGCAGAATGCGTTTGAACACTGCAAAAACTGAGTTGAATTTCATGATTAGTTATGCCAAGAGCCTCCAAATACAGGATAGATGCCTTTATCATATAAATATAATGGAAATAATCCTTGGCTCCATGAGAAAGAGTTTGCCTTTGCAGATCTGGAGGAACACTGGTGTGGAAAGAGCACTCATCCTGCACACTAAGTTAAGACAAAAACCCATGGTCAGGAGGCTCGGTGAAACATGCTGGTGCTGAGGCCCTGGGTGACACCAGCTGCATGTGCCACCTCCTGTTTGTCAGGAGGGGACCACATGCAAGCCCCCGGTGCCAGCACTGCTGCGTCAGAGAAGCCTTTTGGCTTCTGCCAAAATCTGATTTGCTATTATGGTCAAAGGCACACAGGTTAGACCTGCATTTTCCACAAGGTGGGTGTCTACATCAGTGCTTGCAAGTGCCTGTGTCCATCTCCTGTGCCTGCCTGTAGAGCTGTGTGTAAGAGATGCAGCTGTCACCTTCTTCTTCAGGGTGTATATTCTGCTTTTTTCACTTGCCTTAATAAGCCAGTGCATCAGTTGAGTGGTGGCAACTGCCCCCCTGCATAGCATTTGTACAGTGCTCTGTCTTTCCATAAACCTTTTTGCCATAGATTAAAAGAAACCAATTTCTTTTGCTTCTGTTGCAGGGTAACGTCAGAAGAAGGAACAGCCGTTCTGGCTCAGACAAAGTAAAGGAATCAGATAAACATGAATGATACTGAGGCATTATTAACCTTGTGAATTTACTGTTGCAAATTTGATCTTTCTTTTTCCCTCTCTTTCCTCTCTGTGGATCCCTGCTGTCCCTCCTGGACACACCTCTCATTCTGAACCCGGGTGATGTCATGCCTTGTTGTTTGCTCTGTAGGTCACCTTGTGAGTGCTCCAAGACAATTAATCACCCCCAGTCCTGATTGAAAATTCCCAGTCCTTCAATTTTCTGGTTGCATTCAACTGAGTAACATCCTTGCAGAGACAGGGGAGATAAGAGTTTCTAATCCATTTGCAGATATTTGATTATTTTAAAAGGTGTTTTTGTGAAACATCTCATAATATGTAAAGTCCCATGGCTACGTATCTCGAATAAAAACCCAGGGAGCATAGCTTCTTGGTCCACGCAGCCATGGGCAAACTGGCTAACAGCAGGCTTAGCCCTCACACAAATCAGGCAGCAGCAAAAGGCAACAATTCCAGCCTGGTACAAAGGCTTTTGAGTTAGAAAATCAGTCACGTCATGGTGCTGCTTGAACCGGACAGGGTAAGGTGTATTAAAGTGCACTGAGCTGGAGAATCACAGAGACTTCAGATGCCAGGGCTTTGGGCTGGGATCACACAAAGCTTTCTGATTAAATATCAAAAACATACTGGAGCCCTGCAAACCCCACGTGTGGGTGTGCAACACTGCAGGGGGTAGTTCATGGGATAAGACCTGCAGGGGTTGCCATAACGGGGGTCTCCCTGTACGATACCAAAAGTTCATTTAAAATTACTATGCTTAATGTTGGCCGTGATGACGAGTTACTATGTATTGTGATACTGGCTTTGTTTCCTTCTCCAGATTTGTTCCCTTCCGGCGTCGGAGCAAGGTTTTGTCTGTCTGAATCACTGCATCATCAGATGTGGCCTACAGGCACAGGGCTATATGGGAGTATGGTTGCCATGGTGGTAGCAAGACAATTAAAATGGCTTTATAACCAGCTGAAGGTACTGACTGTTTCCAGGATACCATATATCCTAATCAATCTCAGCTCTGACAGTCCTTGGAGTGAAGCCAGGTCCATTGACAGCAGTCGGTGGTGTTTAATTGTTTTCTTCCTTCTCCAGCCCTCTAGGGTTAGGTTTCTTGCATGGGTTTGAAGCTGCAGTCCAAGGTGAAAACAAAACAAAACAAACTTCTATCCTTTCTGGATGTGGCATCTTTCATTCCACATTATTTAATTTGGGCCATGCAGAAAAAAAAAAATGGATAAAGTAATCACTGCTCTTCTGATCTCTTGACCTGCAAGCAGCTGAATTGGCTGCCTTGCACTGAGTGATGTGGGTGCTGCCCTTTAGCTGAGCACAGGGAATAAGGGATCTCTTTGTTCGAGGCTCCTCCAAGCAGGCTGTGCTGTTCCCCCTGCCAGGCCATTCCCTGTGGGTGGTGGGGGCTGGAAGCAATATGTTGGAAGTCACACTGTATCCCAACAGCTTGGGATTTGGAGCTGTCAAGCAGTGGCTCATTGTTAATACAACTTCTTCCAGAACGCCAGAAAAAGAAAAGGCGACTTCAAAGTTTTTACGACCCACTGACACATGAGCCTGGTAGGAATCTGACTGTCTGTGAATCCAGAGGAATAGTGGAGGGATTTGGAGATCTGCTGCTGCTAGTTACAGGGTTATTATTCCTGCAGCTAGTGATGTGAGCTGGAGGGCTCCTCCAATTTACATCTCGTTCTTCCAGCTGGTTTACAAGGACCTACTTTGTGGTGTAGGTGCTGCCCTGTGTTGGGTCAGCATTTCAAATGGATGAATACCATTTTTCTGAGGGCTTCTTGTATCTTTGCCGTGATTTACGAACAGTTGAATTCCCATTTGAGAGTTCTAGTCTTATACAAGCCCTGAGGTGACTACGTAGTCCCAGGTGGGTAGCTGGGCCAGCCGTGTCCTGCAAGTCTGGATGAGTTTTGGCAGCATGAGGGTATAGGATGGCACAAAATGACACTCCTGATTGCTGCTACTGTTACCCACATTTCTACAGAACTTAGCCCAGGGCTGCTCTGTGTGACTTCACTGGTGCAGGTGCTACAGTGGGTTTCAATTTCAGGGCTCTTCTGCATTTCATAGTGACACTGTCTAGCTCAATGTTCTCAGCTTTTTCTTGAACACTCATGTAGAGATAGAATGCTTAAAACATCCCCAAATATCAGCATTAAAATAAAATTAACCTGAATCTAACTTAGGTTTATGGCCCTGCTTAAACCTTCTAAGGTTATGAAACCTGTTTTGGAAGCTGCTGGTCTATGTCTTCACAATCAATCAATAGCATGCAATCAATCACTCTATCTCATTTGCTTTAGATTATCAAACCTTGCACAAGTCTCCTGAATTTCTAGCATGCTCATAGATTTGCTAGCTCCTTGCTCTCTGTTCAGATTTACCTGACCCCTCCATCTGGAAGAGTCTGCAAAGCATCTCCATGGAAGGGGCACTCCACCCCAGGTGAATGCTCCTGGCATCTGCTGGAACAACAAATTTGGAAGCACTAGCCTACCCCATTAGTCTCCAGGTGAGAGGGTCATTGTAAGTCCCCAAGATAAACCAAAAACCTTGTCTGGAGGCTTTTTCTCCCATAGGAACCAGAGACCTTCAAAACTTCCTCAGTGATCTAAGAAAACAGCTTGAAAAAGCCCTAATTTTCCAAAGAAAAGCAATTCAACTGTGTAAGTGGAAAGTTATGGGTTCTTTTAAAGGCTCTGTTTGAACATATTTTTTCCATGACTCTCCCTTGACACCATTGGGTCTTCGTGGCTGCTCATTTTGGATGATTTTGTTTCAAAATCTGTTTAGAAGCTCAGGTTCTAATGAAGGACAACAATTACCCAACTAACAATGAACTTAACCAACCACCCGAGGAGCCAGAGTGATTTATAGCTTTCAAAGGCGCTGATGCTAGCTTGTGTTTTGTCTTTCTGCTTAATGCCTCTCTAATATTCTTCTCTGGACACAATGCGTTTCTGAGCTGGATTTTCTTATATTTTTTTTTTTTCTTAAACAGAACACTAAGCCCCTCCACCACCTAATTCTCTGCATACAAAAGAAGATTTAATATCCTCTAAATGACTATAAAGAACAAACCTACCAGATGGCAGACTTTGTTGCTCAAGGGGGACGCAGGCTGCTTTTCTCGAAGAAGCATTTCAATGTGGTTTTGAAAGAGAGAGTCACTAGATGTATTAATCTTTTCCTTAGTGGGGAGCTGTGATATAGCTCAGACGTGCAGGAAGAGGGAAATGCAGTCCGTGATCCAACAGAGGAAACAAACGGAGCTGCGTGGGGGACCTTTTTTGCTAATTTCATGCATCTCTTTGAGAAACATGTTAGCTGTGACCTTGAGCATCTCTGCAGAAGTTATGAGATGTAGCATCTGGATCCTAGGCATAACTTTACAAACTTGAAGAAAGATTTAAAGTAGCATTCAAAGACCACTTCTTCAGATTTAAAACAAGGATGTTGTTGACATATAATCAATGCTCTTCAGGAAGAAACTGTTCTGCTTCATTCTCTTTCCATTTTTCCTATGTCAGAAGCCAACTTGCTAACAAGATTAATTGATTAAAAGGAGGACTTCTCTAAGAGCAAATGTTTTGCATCTCACTTATTTTCCAAGTATTCAGCTGAATAATTCATCTGACACATAACTAAATAATTTCTTTTCATAGTTTATCTGAGAAGAGATCACAATATTTACATATGGACCTATTGTTCAAGCTTATTTGCTAAATGATTTATTGGAATAATCTGTGCTCTATGTCTCATTTGTGGCCAGTTTCGTGGGAGATGTTGATATTCTGATGATGTGATACGTCTCTGTTCCCAAGTGGGTGAGTGTAACTTTCTGGAACGATTTTGTGATGTGAGTGGTTGTTATTATGAGTTTGAAATGTGTTTTCACGCTAAATTCACACTCGGTGAGTATTCCTACAAGAAAATGTGTTCCCTATGATAACTGTCGAAAGCAAACATGAAAAAGGAAGGAACACAGTCAAAGCAAATCCACAGAAAGATTCAGAAGAACAGAAATGTGGTTGCAGGACACACTTATCTCTGTTGTGAAGCAACATGATAAAGGAGGAGACCTCAGATTTACAAGGTACAAATTGGTATATGCCAACCAGCTAGGTATCCTGTATGGACAACATGGAAGGCAATCATCTGCCAGACCTGCTACCAAACAAATATGACCCAGAGCCCTTTCTGTTCTTCTCAGGTTATAGGTTACACAGCAAAGTGTCAAGAAAAGCAAAGTGTAAAGTTGCATATAAAATTAAGAAAAGTGAGAAAAGATAGGGAGGGCATATTAATGGGATGGCAACAATCTCAGTATCAGGGATGAAGAAAACAGGGTATTTTATATGTCTCCAAACTAACACAATAGCCTGCAGTAATGGCCACTACCTGATACCTTGAAAGCAAGAGAATAATTTCCATTGTGATCTAATGATCAGCTTTTACCCTGAACCTGGAGATCTGATCTCCTTACCTTTGCAAGTGCTACTGGGAGACCTGCTTGGTAACAAGAAAATAATTCAACCTAATAACAGTCCATTCGTACTGGTGCTGCATCAGGCAAAAAACAAGTGTTTATCTGGAACACTAATTCTCTGCAGACCTTTGCTTCAAATCATGTTTGCTGTATGCCTGGATGTATATTAAAGCAGCCACAAGGAGGCCTTACTTTCACAGAAAGTCAATTGAACTATGCTTCTCCCCACCATGAAAGAGTATATTAAAGTGGTAAACCTGTCACAACATGGTCACAGAGCTCAATGGTGGAAAACAACTATTCAAGATTTAAACCCAGCTATTGACTGGGAAGATAGGCTGCAGGTTTTTTTTCTCTCTCTAGTATTCACATCTCTCTCTAAATTTTGAAGGATGTCCTTGGACCAACCGGAACAGATACTGATTTTTTAGAGCTTTGCCCGCGTGTATACAGGGACAGTATTTTTCTGTAGAGAGATATATATATGTGCATTGTACACGCTATAGCAAACTCTTGTCCACCTTCCTTGTTACAATAGTCTAAGATGCTTCTCTTGATAATCCGCGTGCAGACACTGTTTGCTCAGTACTTGGGAGATGTCCTGAGGTCCAGCGGTCCCTCGCTCTGCTCTGTGCTCTGCAGCTTTATTGGCAGTACGCTGTGGGATGCCTTTCCAAAACTACAGGAATACTGGTCTGGGGGATAAGCATATTAAACTGCCAAACTCCCATGATTCACAACCTTTCTTGCCATCCATTAGTGTTCCTGGCACCATTTTCAAATTACTATTGGGCAGCAGATGGAGGACACGCTGCTAAGTGCTATGATTATGAGATTCATTAATATGGATGGGATTATGCACATGCATTTGTAGTTGGGCAAGCAGAAGAATTTGCATCTCAGGTTTCCTAAGACATTGGATACTGAGGTGATACAGCTGTAGGAAATGATGTGATAGGAAGATGAGATCAAATTTTGTAGAGTGCTTATGTGAAGCAGCTTTACTTGACAAATTTTTTGTTTCAGGGCTCACATAGGCAGCAATGACTGGTGGGAAACAGGTAGTGGTGCAGAACTGGATGGTCGCTGCCCGTGGCAAAGATTTTGGATGACAAAGACCAATTAAAGTTGTGGGCAGAGGCCAGAGCTACAAGAGAACACAGCAATGAGTGTGCCCATCCAAGTGGGCAACCATGTCACGTTACCTCTGGCACCTTACTGCTGATCAGGAGCCCACCATCTGGGGCTGGGAGATGTCACAGGGATTTGAAATGGGGAGGTTTCTGCTCCATCATGTCATCAACCTGGGAATCTGTAAGAGCTGGTGCTAACTTTAAAGGGTTGTAAATGATAGACACACATGCCTAGTCTTTGCCAGCAGGAAAAGCTATTTTCCATGGGATTGCAGAGGCTGACTGATAACCATAAAATATTCACTGACAGTAACGTGAAGTGGAAAGGTCTGTGACGCTATGTTATTGCAAAAATTGGGTCTGGGTGCTGGAATGGAGACGGACTATTTGCTTCTAGAGGGGACATGAACATTATGGTTCCTCTTCTTGTTCTGGGCATCTGGATTCAGTGTATGCTCTGTTTCCCTGGCCAAGGAAGTTCTTTGTTGGTGGTTTCGGCATGAAGGAAGAATTATTTAGCTTTGTGTGGAGTGGTTGCAGATGATCTTTGGCATGTATTTCAAGAAGATGGATAGGAGGGAGGTGGTACTTCATGAGAAGGGTGGGTGTTTCTCATCATGATGTGCCTTGTGCGATAAGTGCCTGCGTGTTTTTTTTTTTTGCACATCCATAAGAAGAAGAAAGACATCCTGAAGGAAGTATTGGAGCAGGAATGTGAGTGGGAGCAGAAGGCAGAAATTTAATATTTCTGGCAGATGGGGAAAGCATCTCTGTAGAATGACCGAAATAGTCATGACCACAACATAATGGATGTTCAGTGTGCCGAGGACAGAGAGTGATTTTTGGCCTATGAATGCATTGTAACCACGGAAATGTCTTCCTGTTTGATGTATTGATGGTGTGTGGGCACGATCTGTCATTTAGGGGTTGAGCTGGATCTACATGACCTTTTCCAGTCAAATGCACCAAAATGAGTTTGAGTGAGGAAAGTAATACATGACATATTGCATAAAACCCGAAAGACTGCAGTGAGGAAACACACAGACGTAACAGCTGTGAAAGAGATGCCTGGTTGGACTAAGGGTGCATAGGACCACAGGAAAGCGCCAGAGTGGGGTTGGCAGTAATGAGAGCCCCAGGATGGTATGTGCCCTGGGTTGCCTGGGTTTCTCTGTGCCAAACTCAGTCTCCCCAGATGTTTGCCACCGTGTTGCCCGTACAATGTCCCTTTCCAAGGCACCCCATTCCCATTCTTTGGGAGCATCCCAGGAAGTGCCACCTCCTCAGCTGCCCCATCTCTGCAGTCCCTCTGCTGGAATGCATTCAGTCAGCCCTGACGCAGATTCCCTCACACATTTTTTCCCATTCAGGTATCTGTCAGCCTCTCTGTGCATTATAATGCTCCTCTTCACACAGGTTGTGTGCTACAAGTGCTAAGGGAAATGATAAAACCTCTAAGTGCTTACTGTCCATTTCCAGTTTCCATGGCAACCATGATAAAATGTTTTTTTTCCCACATTTCAGGAATGCCATTCACCTCCTTTCTTCCCACTCTTCAGTTCTCTTCAGGAGGAGGCGATGCTTACCCGGCTGCTCCCCCAGGGATGGAGCCCTGAGGCAAAGGCTCGGTGCTGCCTGCACCCCAAGGGTAGAGGCTGGAGTGAGTGGGGCAGTGCTGGGTAGCTGGAGGACATCACCTTGGTACTAACTCCCCAGACCCCAAGCAGATCTCATCTGAAGAGGCAATGGTCACGTCAGGACTACACTGGGAGCTGCTGTCTACCAGGCTGCCTCTCCTCGTGGCTGCACATACTGGGTTTGAGGTGTGCTTAATTATTTACTCGATGTGTTTCTGGTGCACTGAACCCTGCATTGTGTGAGCTGCTGTGGGTAACAACTGCCGTACCACAGGAAGGGGATGCGAGGGCAGCAGGTCTGGCTGATGGCTGCAGGGTGGATATGGTGGACAGGAAACCTGTGACACCCTGGTGACTTAATTTTGAGTTGTGTGGTGTGTGTACAAAGGGAAAGAGGGCAGAATGCTGAGCAAATGGAGAGCCAGTACCTGGAGAAAAGAGTTTTTATATATATTATATCTTTTATATGTATTTATACACATCTGCTTCTGGAGGATGTCTCTGCACTGTGTTAAATGAAAGTCTTCTCAAGACATCAGAGTGTATTGCCCAAATCTGCTAAATCTTTGCCCATCATTGGCTGCCTTTGCTAATGTCTACCTTGGCAGACCCTGAGGCATTCCCGAGGTAAAAAAAAAAAAAAAAGATTCTGGGGGTTACTTCTGTCTTGTTACTTACTCACCACAGAGTGGTTCTGGGAAAACAGTCTATCCCACCACTGTCCTATCTGGTGGTGTAATCCGTACAGCACACCTGTAATATCAGAGATGTTATCTGCAGAAATATAGTCCAACTCCTCATAAGCTGAACCAACAGTGGGTTCACTGCCTGCAGTACCCTCAGCCTGGAGATGTCAGGGATCCAGAGGAAGGCACCTCCAGAGCCTGGTCTCAGATTTGGTCAGCTGAACCTAATGTGTTCCTCATGAGACATTCAAGATCTGAAGAAAGCAGCTGTTGGCCTGAAACTTTGCTGGAAAGGTTCCAGCCAAATGTAGTTTGAAGTGAGCCTTCACGAACCCTAGAGACCAAAGAGCCTCCCTGACAAGTCAACCAGCACCTCATCATGAAAGTTTCCTACAGGTCCATCAGCATGAGCAAATGAAAGACCGCATACGTGGGCCATCATCCATGTTATTTAATTGCCATCTCGCTCTCTGGCCTGGCACTGGCTGGTGCAAGCCTGTGGTCTGCCAGCTGGTGCCCTGGCGTGGCATGGAGGGCAGCTTGCACCGAGGCCTGCTCCCAAATGGGCAGGGGGGGCCAGGCTGCACCAGCTCCAGCACCGTCCTCCCCACACAGCCCTCCATCAGTACCTTTTACATACCCCCATTTTCATAGTATCACCCTGCTCAACTGCAACACTAGTTAAAAGACAATACTGGTAATATTGTATTAGGGCCACAGGGGCAGCACATGAGAACCGGATGAGTCCCAGAATCAGATGTGTTATGGACTGGAAGTGGCTAATCGGTGCCCATTGGTTTTGGAGTCTGATTTTATTTATTAAAAGAGACCTAGGCTGGCCAGCATAGAAGTATAGAAGTATAGAAGTGAGCAGCATGAAGACATCGGGCACTTTTTACGCAAACTAATTTAGTTACCCTGGTGTAACATCTCCTTAATGAAGGTTTTATGGAAGCACCTGGAGGTACAGATGTGTTGTTTTGCCTGCATAATAGGTTCATAAGGGTGCTCAGGATGAAGTATGCTACACTAGAGGTTCTTCAAATTGCCAAGGTGACCAAAATCCTCAGAGCTGCATAGTTTTTTGTACATATCAATTATGATTTCAGTGGTTGTGTTTATAGACTGCCCATAGTTTGCCAAATTCCTCGCAAACTCATTGCAGGACAGTTTCTGCATGGACCTACCTACCCCCGAGATGGTCAGTGTACAGAATGGGGAGTGGGGATGATCTGAGGCTGAAGGATATTAACTAACATTATTTTGGATTTTCACTCCTCCAGTTCATGAGTAGTTCTTTGGAAATCAGCCTGGGATTCCTAGGTCTGTTGAAAGAAAAGTATTTGAAGAAGGACTTGAAGAAGAAGGCTAAAGAAAGGAATGGTTGCACAGCTAATTCCACATCATAGCCATGAGCTTCTCATCTATCTCCCAGCCATTCCCATTACATCTAATAGGCCTATTGTAATGAAGCATGGAGAGGTGAAAGAGGGGGTTAATGTGCTAGTCTGTTAATGCTGGAGATATCATTTCCAATTTGATGGAAGTCACACACAAAAATAAGTGTGGTTGTCTCAGCTTATTCTTCAGAGCATATCAGATGGCTAGTTTTCCTGAAATCTCCTGGTTTTGCATTAGTTAAGAATCTGCATCAGTGACTTTGAGAGAGGAGATTGTGTTTATGTCCTCTTGGTTTTATTTAACACTGTACTTTTATTACCTGGAGTTTACTCTTCTGGTGTGATGCATTTTTCCCCTCTCAGATAAAGCGAAGTAATAGCTACCCAGGGGCTTGTAAAGTATACAGATGTGGCTGAGCTGGAAAGGTCGTGTTGGACCATATCGAAGAGCAAGGTGAACAGATTAAGCTATATAAATATTTAAAGAGCTGTAATTAGGACTAACATGGCCTCACTCCCAAGGTTCATTATTATACATGCACATGGCAGAAAAGTAACTAATCATGACCTTTTCTCACTTGCTTTTCCTTACGCTTTTGACAGAGCATTTTTCACTCCCTAATATGTCCCTGGCTGGCCCTGGCTTCCTGGAAGGGGACAGGAGGTTTGTCACAGCTTTCTGTGAGGCCAGGAAAAATCCCAGGGAGGTTTCACAGGCAATTAAGGGGGAGTTCTTGGCTTTTGCCCAGGCACCATCACCCTGTGCTTCTGGGGTCAGGGGCAAGAAGGCAGAGGTGTCCCAGCATGGTGGAAGCTCATGGCCAAAGCCCAGCAGGACTTGAGGAGCCCTTGCTAAAGACACTAAGTGTCCCAGTCTCACAGACACAAAACCACCCCCCTCCTAGCAGGACAAGTCCAGTTCATCCTTGGCCTCAAGACCGTGTATTTGCAACTCTCAGACTCAGCTGCTACAACTCTCCTTGAGGCATGCAATCTCACAAGTTAAAAATGCTCAAGTTGGTATGAAGTACAATACCCTCTTTGCTTAGCAACACACGTTTCCATGAACACCTCACACCATGAGGCTCGCTGTTGCCTTGTCACTCATCAACAGAGCTCGATGCAAGGTCTCCATCCTTGGATGGAGGTAGCAGGTGGCATGGCTTCTCCCCATGGTCGTGTCCTGCAGCAGCAGCCACCTTACTGTGACACAAGAACCAGAGGGACAGCCCAGGGCCTGGGCCACCATGGCAGCCACCCTGGGTTTTACACTTCTCGAAAACCGGCAGTGGCTCACCACCTTGGTGCCACCACCTCCAAGTAGAGAGAGCACAGGAGGTCCAGTTGCTGAAACAGAGTTGCCTTCTCCTTCAGAAGAGGTCTGAGCTGTCTTCCTCAGAAAAAGAGGGTGAATGAGGTTTGGAGGCTTTTTTCAGATTGCCCACAGACAGACCCTGGTCCTGAGTGGGGCCAGACCCATAAATGGTCTCTGCAACATTCCACAGGGGATGCTCTTGGAGAGGACCAACCCCTGCAGAGCTGCTGGTGGGGGTCAAGGCTCAAGGAACACACCCACACCACATTTTTAGACCTGCTTTTCCAAGAGTAGCATTTTAAGTCTGTACTTGTGCCCCCTCCCACCACGCTCATGATTCAGGAGGAAGAACCAGCATTACCAGCTCTATGGCACAACAGGCTCATCTGTTTTAAACCAAACATGGTGGTCAGTCAGACCATCAGTCAGACCAAAGCAAAACTTCTAATGGCCATGAAACAGTTTTGATGACATTTCCATTGAGAAAGACTTACTGGTCATCTGACCAAAATGAAAGAAAGGAATAAAGGGAGGAAGGGAGGAAGGGAGGAAGGGAGGGAGAGGGGAAGGGAAGGGAAGGGAAGGGAAGGGAAGGGGAGGGGGGTGGGGGGAGGGGGGGGGGGGG
>VWYH01007541.1:899922-1126155 GCA_013399365.1 Pampusana beccarii | reverse complement strand
AAGGGAAGGGAAGGGAAGGGAAGGGAGGGAAGGGAAGGGGGGAGGAAGGGAAGGGAAGGGAAGGGAAGGAGGGAGGAAGGGAGGAAGGGAGGAAGGGAGGAAGGGAGGAAGGGAGGATGTATCCCCAGAGGGCCTGGGAGCTTGCAAGCACACCTGTGCTGTACTGGCCAGCAACCTACATCCAGACACACATCTCTGAAAGAGACCATGGAACAAGAAAATTCACATACATGCACAGGCAAAAAAAAAAAAAGGAAAAAAAGCTTGTTTGCTGCCCTGCTCTTCCCTGCAGCTAAATTAATTGGGTCTTACTCCTGCCATCTCTACGCCGGCAGTACTCCCACAGCACTGACTTTAATAGGAGTGCAGATTGCAGGATCAGGCCCACGGTGTCTTGGAAAAGATGAATAATAATCACTACGTGGAGAAATACTGCAGTTCGCAACTCAAAGAACACTTTAAATCTGCTTAGCAATTTGTAACGCCCACAGTAGCACACTGTGTAGAGCTGCAGTTATGAGACAAATCACTTCTCCATTAACCACAGCTCCAGGATGTGCCTTGTGGCAGCTCGCATGGGGAGCGGGGAGGGATGCAGGGGAGGGGGACATCGTGCACGGGGCGGTATGAGAAGCCAAGAGGTTTGCTTTTTACAGCAGCAGCTGTGTTATCCCTTTACAGTTATTTTCTGGACTCGCAGCAATTAATCCCCATACTCCAATGCCCATCCACCTGCGGATGGTTGTGCCACCTCTCAGATCTGACCATCTCTCAGTATTGATGACTTGCCTTCAATAGCGTACCTGGGAAAGGTGAGATATGTGAATTTTTCCGAATTATAGTACTTTTCCCAAGCATAAATCTCAGTGTTGTGTGATGAAGCATTTCCTGGCTAGCCCTTCAGGCGCTCCCTCAGCCATCCAGCGAGCTGTTGGTGGTTATCTGACCTCACCTGCACCTGAAACATCCCTCTGCCATGCCGATGTACAATATCAGGGCTACAAAAGATCATTTTAAGGTCCTTCGACTCTTTCTTATTTAAGCCTTTGACATCTTGCTGATTTTTCTGGAGGAAGAAAACATCTCCAGATGCAATATGCCCTCGGTTGACTTAGGGCTGTTTCACACTAGCAGGAGGTGCTGAGCTGCTCAGGGCAGCAGTAAGTGTCAGGTCCCAGTCTCAGCCACCACAAACTGGCTTAATCAAACGGTGTCTGATCTGCACCCACTGCAGTGCTCACCTGAACCACCCCAAGAGCAAGAAGCCTGGGTGGGTGGCAGGAGGCTGCGGGTAGAGGGGCAAGGGGTGGTGTTACCAGAGCTAATCCTCCTGGTTGTTATGGGAGAGCTGGTTCTGGGGAGCCTTGCGACGGCTTTCAAGTGAGAAAAGTCTCAGCAAAGAGACTGAAGATTGAAGAGGTTACACTGAAATAAGCCAAGAGAAGCCAAAGGGAGACTGATGTTCATCCTCCAAAGCAGGTAAAGGCAGTATGCCGTGCGAAACAATCCTGATCCATGGAACTGAAGTCTGAACCCACTCCCCGCAAAGGGCCAGCTGGCTTCTCAGAGGTCCTTTCAGATTTGGGGGGGCAGCAATAAGGAGAAATCTTCCCTACTGGTTTACAGGGAGGAAGCAAACCTGCTAATTCTGGAGCCAGTAAGCCCTGCAGCTGAACACCTGTCACTGCCATGTCAGAGCTGGCAAGGGTTGGTTAAACCCACTCTCCTCCCCGGACCCCCACGTGCAGGGCGCAACAAACAAGCCTCCACAACCCTCTGGTTGTTACCTGATGGGTACCAGATGATGAGAAAAATTGTGGGCAGAGACACTGCCTCAACCACAGCCTTCAGTTTTAGGAGGCCATTTACCAACAAATTCTTCACCAAAGGCTTGGCCAGGATGCCCTGGCTCTGAAGTGCCACCAGGGCAGAGCAGGCTGCTGAGCACAGCTCTCTGCTGAGCCTAGGAAAGACTTTGGACACGTTGGAAATAAAAGTGCGGGAGAGAGAGGATGGTGAGCTATCTTGAAGCATCTACATGAACCATACGATGACATTTAAGCCTGACAAGGCCGGTGAGGAGACCCAGGCGGACTGGGGAGTTAGACAAAAGTGCCAAGGTCTCAGTGCAAGCTTTTATCTCATTCGTAGGGAAGGTGTTTGGAGACCTTGAATGGGAAGAAAGGGTATCAAGATAAACAGAGCAGGCAGCTGAATCCCCTCAAGATTTAGAAACAAGGATCAAAGCAAAATGCAAAAGAGGAACATGCCCTCAGAAAGACAGAGGAAAAGGATTCATAGCTCAGTGGTAGAGATGAGGTATTAGAGGAGGTGTTTCACACCCTCCAGGGAATCCAGCCTGTCCTGCACCAGGGAAGCACATGCTTGTGCTGCAGGGAGAGCATGGGCAGGGCTGAACAGAAAGGCCAGGTTTCCTCCTGCCTAGGTCATGGGAAATGCCACAGGTCCTAAATGTTGGATCTGGGATGGCATGGAAGGATGTGTAAAAAGATGAGGTATTGTACAAAAAGGAAAAAAGATTCACAGCTAGGCTGGTCAGATGCACACCTACAGAGGCTGTGCAATCTCAATCCTTGGAGATTTTCAAATCTCAACAGTGAAAGGACCTGAGCGATCTAGTAATCTGGTTTAATCTTGAAGCTGGGGTTGGAACAAATGATCTCTGGCAGTCTCAACCTAAATTGCTCCATGATTCTGTAACTCTGTGATCTGAAATGACCCCAGGGTAATATTTTCAAGTTGCAGGATGTTTGCTTGCTATACTGGAAACACAAGCACTGCAATACTTGGACTTGGAGGGCTGGAACAGAGCTCACAAGAAAATGCAGGCCATCTGCCAGCTCAGCAAAACCTGAGCCATTAGTGACACTGTCAACCAAAATGAAACTTGCCCAGTTTGCTCCCAGGCTGAGGTAGATTATGTGTCTGTGGTCCTGTTGTGACTGTGAGGGATTTTACCAGCCAGCATTTCCACTGAGCAATGCATCTCCACTTGCAAAGGAGCAAAAGAGCATCTCTACTTCTTGCAAGCAGTCAGATATTTTTACTTCATATCCCATCCTGAGAAAAAAGTTTTAGTGTTGGGTTTGGGTAGCATTGTGCTGATGGAGGGGCAGAAACATTACATACGCTCAAGATCCTTTTGCAGACTTCACCCTGGCAGCCTCAAGAGACAGCATTTAGCCATAAATGCATTTCAATCAGCCTGCTGGATGAGTAAGCCCCAGGTCATGGACCCTGTAGCCCTGACTCAGGGCAAGAGGTAGAGAAAAAAAAAAAAAAAGAAAATAAACCTGAGAAACCAAAGCCAAAAAAAAAAAATACCCCATGACACAGGCTCATCCTAGTGACCTCAATGGCAACATCTGATTTCAAGATAGTCATACTTTACATGACAAGGCATGGCCAGGTTTCCTTACCTTCAATCTGTCAGTCACCCAGGCCTGAATACCCCAAACAAATCACATTTGATCATTATTTCTTCAGTAGTACCTTGAGGCTTCGCTACAAGACAAGCAGTAGACAGAGCTGGATATTATGTGCACAAAATATACCCTCCTCTCACCCACAATCACAGTAAAACTTCCAGTCTATTTTCCCCCTTGACCCACATTTTTGTAGCAGGTGCTTTTGAAGGAAGGAAGGAAAATGAGAAGCAGCTGTTTGATGGCTACAGAAGGGCCTGGGATGGCAGCAGCAGCCCCAGCTGAGAAGGATTAATAGGCAGTGTGCACGTGAGGAGGTCAGAGGTGGCAAATAAATGCAGTTTATCAGGGAGTCACGGAAATAAAGGAATGAATCACATTGCTCTTATCACCATAGATGAGGTATAAATAGAGTTAATCAGAACTGAATGAAAGCATATTAACTCAAGGAGAATTATTCATGCACTGCAGGTGTTTTCCCAATCCCTGTCCATGGAATTAATGAGTGAGAGCAGTAATTGGTGTCCAGCCCATCTCTAGCCAGCAGCTATTGCCCCTTCTGGACTGAATTAATCTTCCAAATTGCTACGCTGCTTTACAACACATATTTCAACATAATGATCTTTTACTTATTATTATTTTTGGTAGCTAGTGAGTTATCGAGATTGATAGCATCCTTTGCAAGAGAAATAAAGAACTCGAGGGGAGCTGATAATTCATTGAACTTTTGAACTACCTCCAAGTCACCTCTCTGGGAATTGAAAATTATGATGTATTATTTATCCAGCCCTGGCTGTGCCTCTTGCAGTGCGGTAGGAAGCTTCAGGAGAGTAATAACAACGTGGGCCCTGTATGCTTTCCCAGACACTCGCTGGGGAGAGCCTGCTAGTAATTTGCCTTTCATTAAGGGCTGTATTTTCCCTTTGGTGCCACTTTTTAAAACAGTGATTTCTATGTGTCAGGTTACTCGTGCAGCCTCAAGAGTCTCCTTCGCTCTGGTCAGCGGAGCTGCCGCCTCCCTGCTACTTTCGTGGCCCTCACAGGGAGGTGCACAGGTCCTGATGACCCTCTGCTCTCTGGGCCTGACACCACATCTCCCACAGACTTCAGCAACACAAGGACTGATGCCCAAATAAGTGAACTGTAGCTCCTCTGCGTCCAGATTTCTCCCTGCAAGGTGTTGTGGCATGGATTCAGCAAAGTGCTCAAATGAAAGTTTAACACAAGCATGTGCTCACCTTCCTTGTTAGATTCGAGCTCAAGGGATCATCCCTGGGCAAGTCCAAACCCCATTTAGTTCCCAGCAAAGTGAAAAGGTGGAGACTTCAGTGGGTGCTGAGAAATCACTTCTAGACTTTAGCAGCAATGCTGAGTTTTTTCACGCTGAGCCCCTCATCATCCCTTCATCGAGGGGAAGATACTGGCTCAAGGGCTGCTGATGGGACCATCCCCAACCCATTGGCCCCTGCATTGGGAATGGGGCCACGGCAGTGGGGCTGAGACAGCGCTGCTGAGACAGGTTTCTCTGAAGACCTGAAGCAGTGCAGCAAGAGGAAGAAGGGTGAGCAGGAGAGGTGCCACTTGCATCAGGTTTAGCCTTTGACAGCAAAGGCTGCACGCTAAATATACCCCGTGGGTATTCACAGGGATGGCAACGAGCCTGCCTGCAGCTTTTATCTCGATGATGCGTACGTATGTTATTAACCCTCTGGGGGCCAACCCCCGGCTGCGCACGCCGTGCATGGCGCGATGTGCGTGCGGCCGGCGGGGCGGCCGCTGTCCCGGGTCCCTCCCGCGGAGCCCCCACGGCCGCAGCCGGACCCGCGGCCGGACCCGCAGCCGCCGGGCGGGGGCCGGGGGCTCCGAGGGCAGCGGCAGCAGCCCCTTTCCTTTACTCCTGGCTCCCTCTCGTGGGCCTCCCAAAAAGCGCAACTTCGGCGGCCCCGCAGCGCCCGCCCCGCGGCCGCGCAGGGGATCCCCCCGCCCCGGGGACCCCCCGCCCCGGGCAGCCCGGCAGCCCTCTCCGTCTCCTGGCCGTCGTTCAGCCCCCGGAGTGGGTAGGAAATGAAACTGCCGTTTGGGCTGCGGTACCCGGCCAGGTACATCGTCCTGGTTGTAAGGTAAAAAAACCAGAAATTTGAGTTTTCCAGGGTGTGTTGGGCTGCACAGCTATGCTAATGACCCCAGCTCTTACATTCACGCCTTACCACCAGTTTTAGGGATAGATGTGCTTTCTCCCAAGCAAAAAGACCACCCATAGTTGTTACTCCTCTTTCCTGTCCTTTCCTGCACTCCCTCAAGCTAAAGCCTGCAGTAGCTGCATCTCCGGCAGTATCACTGCATTTTCTTCCACTGCTGCTTACCTCTGTCTCATGGGATTGGGCCTGCCTGTCTCTGTAGCATCCTCCATCTACCCACAACCTATCTTAAACCTTCGCCTAAGTCTTCAGCTTACAGTACTTTCAGAGAGCTGTTGCCTTCCTCCTTATTCCCAGTCTGTTTGCCAGCTCCTCTGCCACTTCTCGACACTCTTCACCCCGTCTCTCACCTCCTTCATCAACCATGGTCCTGTGCCTGCTTGGCAGCCCTTTCACCCCTCTTCCTTCTCTCTCAGCACCTCCTACACTGTTGTCAGGGCACTGTCAGCACTGCTATCTGCCTCTGTCGCCTGACCCCTTCCCTTCATCCCTGTAACCCTAAATCACCTGCAGATGTGCTTATCCTCCTTCACTCCTTCATTTCATTCTTTCCCCTCATACATTTTTGTATTTTGGTCCCAGCTGCGTCTCTTGTTCCATCTGTAACTCATTCTGAGATGCAAACGAAGAGTGACAAGCCACGTTATTGAAAGCTGCGCCAGGGGACACAGAGCTGACATGAGGCTCAGGATGTGTCTGCAGCTGCAGAACTGTGAATTAGGGTCTGCTGCTTTGCTGCAAGGACCGAGGTAGGTAACTGAGCCTTCCCATGCCTGCCTTTCCCTCTATCTGTCCTCTGTATTTCAAGCCTAAGCTGCTGATTGCAGGACAATTCCTTGTTCTCTTGTGGGAAGGTGTCAGATTCAAAGAGGTTCTATTTTCTGTGCGAATCTAAGGCCTGATAATCATGCAAATAGTAATAGCAGTGTACAGAGCTTGTAAAAAAAACCTTTGGCAAATGGATATATTTTAAATGAAGTGATGCTCACTAGACTTTTATACATTAAACACCCATGAGCCTGCAGCTGCCACTAGGACAATTTATTTCAATTCCACCTCATTTTCCACTTGTGAGATACTCCATAAGACTTACTGACAGTATGTGAAAAAGGAGCTAGAAAGTGTTTTGGTGTAGAACAGCCATTGAGCCATTCAACATGCTTGATATGCTTGATTCAGAAACATAAATCATTGAGTACTGAAAATTTATGGATAACAACACAATTTGGTGATGCTTCTGCCTTGCCCTTCTCCCCTAGTAGGTTTCTTTGGGCTTCCTGGTGCCTTTAGCAGGGAGGAATATGCCCTGCAGCAGCTGTGTCTTCCATGCCCCAGATCCATCCAAGAGCTCCTTTGCCTCATGGTACAAAGGGTGTAAGTGAGGTGGAAAACACACGTTTTTTCGTCTGCAAGAATCACTGTTTATATGTCATTTGCTCAGAAAATTTAGCAAGGATTGCGTCTGTTAGAAATGTCTGAAGTCTTTGGAAAACAAAGCAAGGCTATTTCTGAATATTATCATCGTGACGGGTGAGTTTCCCCACAAAGACAGAGCCTGGCTGTTAGATAGAAAGACAGTTCACAGCTGACAGAAGAAACTGGTTTTGCTTTGACTGGTTCGGTGTCTCTTCAGTCTGGTCATACAAATCTCAGCAACATCAACTGCAAGAGAGCTGTGGTGGGGCTAGAAATGCCTTTGTGTTAAGCTCAGTCATTAAGCATTGAAAAGATGCCGGAGGAAGCCCCAGCTTGGTTCTGCTCCAGCACACCAGGTATTCAGTGCAAGGCAGGATTTCCTCTGGGGTGAGCTCCCAGGGGGGAAACAAAGTCCTCATGCAGAAAATGTCAGCAGACAAACAGCAGCAGCTCAGCAGGAGAGCTTGCAAAGTTGCTGTTCTCCCCCAGCTCAGCATCCCTCCCAGTCCAGGTGCCCTCAGCTTTGCACTTTCAGGTCCAGTTGTGCTAGAGACCATGAACCAACCCTATACAAGGTGGTGCAGCTGTCTAGCCTTAATCCCAATTTGTAAGCCCATGTAATAGATGTGGAAGGCTTTATGTGCCCTTACAGTCTTGTGCACCTTGTGGGACCAGTCAAAAGCTGAGACAAAATTTTATTAAAATTGAGGGTAGAGTGCTGTTGAACTTATGAGACATCTACCCACTGGACCTTGTGATATCCTACCGCACCACAAGCTGGTACTTGCATACAAAGATACCTGTGCATGAGGACCAGATAGCAAATGGGGCTATTCCCACCATATACATTATTTAGTGAGGTGGCATTACCAGCATCTGAAATAAGTGGCCTGCAGCAAAGTAGGGAGCAAGCCAGAAGAGCTGAGCTGGGCTGTGAAAGCTATCCAGTTGTGTTAAGACCCACCTGAAAAAGAGCAAGAGCGGGGGGATCAGGAGCACCCATAGACTTCAGGAGAGGAGAGGAGGGAAGGACCGTGGGAGTGAGCTGAGCCACATGCCTGGAGCAAGAGGCAGATGACCTGAGCTGGGCCTGGGCAGGCAGGGTCTGTGCGGGAGAGAGCACAGGCAAGATGCATCTCCCCAGCTCGCTGTCCCTCCGATGAGAACGATGTGTTTAGTTTCCACAGCCTCAGGCATGCAGCCACCCTGAGAGGCCAACCTCAATGGCAAGAGCTGCCTGTGTCCCCAAGGGGTCTGTGTGGCACAGGCAAAGAGAACAGCGGCCACAGCAGAAGAGAAGTCAGAGGGCACAGGAGGAAGGCCAGGCAGTTATTTAAAGCATGTCCAGCACCATGAGTCAGCAGGAAGATGGTGTAAAATCTTTGGAAGTCAAAGCAATATAAATATCTATCTGCTGCAGGAGTCTTTCTTCAGTCTTTGTTTTGCCTGCTCTCACAACTCCACCTTTTCCTCCTAGTATTTCTCTTTCTTCTGGAAGTCCTCTGTCTGCCCTTTTTCTGGGTTTCTGTTTTCTTACTCTTAAACTCAACTCTGCTTTCCTTTCCTCTTGACCTCCCTGCTCCCTCTCAACAGAAAAACGTCATCTTTTAGCAAGACACCTCACACCCAGCCTTGGCCTCCTGCTCTGCCAGTTGAAAGGAGGCAAGATGCAAGGTGCCAGGCTGGAGGCAGGATAAACATGCTTTTCCAACCACCCCAATGAACAATTGCAGCCTGAAGAAGTATAGGAGATAAGAGACATGAACAGAAAGACTCAGCCTTTTTTTTTTTCTTTTCTCGCTTGGTGCTAGCCCTTTTCTCCAACAGATCCCTCCAAAGCCGCCACCATCACCAGTGGAGAGCTGACCTCAGGCAGCACAGCACCAGCCACTGCCATGGGAGAGCAAACTCTTCGCTCTTTAAGCAGAGATGGGATGCCTCTCATCCCTCATGAGAAGGGAAAGAGGAACCTGCTCCTGCAGTCACTGCCATCAGTGGGGGGCTTGCTTCTGGTGCTGACAGCATGAGCTCCAGCCCAGACCTGGCCATGTTTGGGGGACACAGGCTGCTATAATAGCCGAAAACACGACCTTGGCTCCCACTGAGTCCAGCCGCCAGACTCCCACTGCACTCTGCAGACACCAAGTTTGACCCTTGCCACAGCAAATGCACAGAGGCACAGCCCCTTGCAAGACCAGCAGCCAGCAGACCCTCTCCTTGCCCTCACTCCCGCTGCTGACCCACCCTGACTGCAGAGCCCCGTGTGGCTCAGGCGTGGGGGAAGGCATGTGACGTTTGTCTGCTGGTGTTCGCCAGAGAGACCAGCCGCTCGTGTGAGAGACCAGCCGCTCGTGTCACCGCTGCCTCCACCCTGGCAGCCTGCAATCCACTCTCCAACATGTTTTTTTTATCACAGGGGTAAATGCTGGCCAGCGGTTTGTCCGCTCTACGCATTTCAAGTTGGGAACATGCTGCTAAATGA
Source organism: Pampusana beccarii (assembly GCA_013399365.1). Taxonomy (NCBI): domain Eukaryota; kingdom Metazoa; phylum Chordata; class Aves; order Columbiformes; family Columbidae; genus Pampusana; species Pampusana beccarii. The sequence continues at coordinate 1,116,613 of VWYH01007541.1, read as the reverse complement.
ACCAGCAATTGCCCTCCAGCTGCTTCTCCCCATTTCCTTTGTCTTCAGCAAGAATTATTTATTGCCCAGGAGCAGCAGTGAGGGGCTGGGTGTTGGTGTATCCGCTGGAGAATAGCCATAGCCAGAGCTGGGTTCTGCCTTTTGATTCCTTTGCTGCTGGATCCATTTTTATTTCAGAGGACCAGATACTCTCTTGATCTATAATAGAAATGAGTGAAGATCTAGCGCTTACCCCAGGATCAGCCTCTTTGAATTCAGATGTTTGATCAGTGGATAAAGGGGCAGAGGGCAGGGGAAGGAAGAGTAATTGCAGGACCGTAAGGGTCCTAAGGAAGCCATGGCATCTTTGTGATGTTTCCATCAGTGCAGGAAGTCCAGGGATTTTGATTCTGCACATCAAAGTCAAAGGTGAACACAAGTAAATGGAGATTATTCACTTTTCATTTGGGCAGCAAGAGTTTACTCATTCCTCAGCAGATGCCTAAAGCCCCAAGCAAAAAAGATCACTTAATTTTATTCACCACTGTAGGACTGATCCTGTTTCAAACGCAGGTGGATTTTATTTTTTTTTTCCATTTATTTTTCAACTTAAACAAAATAGCCAAAGAAAGGCATCTCTAGCCTGTGCTCAGGAGAGGAAACCAGCAGGTACTTTGGGGAGACACAAGCACACACACTTTCTTCACCCTGCAGCTGCAGGACTTTGTTGATGCCTGTGCCCAGACCTCTGTGCTGAACACCGCTTGGTGGTCCCTCTGAACCTGCTGGCTGTGCGTGCCAACCACCCTCGCTGGGCCTTGGTGGGCTCCTTGGTGGGTGATGCAGCATGAGGTGCTCTGCAAACAAATCCCAGGGATGGTCCCCTCGTCCCCCAGGATCTTCGTGCCAGAGGATGGGACAGGGGACTTCAAGACAGCCACAAAGCAGAGGGCAGCAGCAAAACCAGGCCCTTTGCTGCCTGTGATTAAACTCCTCACCACTTACCCTGGTTCATCTCAAAACTGATGTTAGAAAATTTTGGAGAGGGCTTAACAAGAGAGACCTCTGCAGTGGGCAGGCAGATTAGGGGGGGGCTTTCTAGCAGCTGCTGAGAGGATAGGCAGAAGCATAACCACAAAGTCAGTGGCAAGCTGCAAAGCTGGACTGTTGCATCTGTAAATTCAGGCCTTCTTAGAATAGCCTGTGGCTGTAAGCTGAATGCCCTACTCACCTCCACACCCAGGTTTGTGCTCACACGTTGGGTTGCATGAAACCAGGAGTGGCCCCATGGCTTTGTCTGCAGCAATCTGAGATCTGGAAACTCTGACTAACTCCCTGGGGACTCACATGCTGCTGACTTAGGAGAGCACTTGCAGTTAGTCAGGCTGGAGGAGTCCAGCCACAAGCAGCAATGTGGCATCTTATTGCTTGATTAATTCACCTTATTCGTTAACCGTTATGGAGGAAGAAACATCCTGGAAAAAACACAACATCTGACAGGTGGAAAGTGGCCAGAAGCCTTGCCGACGCGGTTGCTGCTCCTGCTGTGGTTACAATGCGGGGCTGTGGTTATGAAACCCACCATGGTTTGAGGGCAGGGTTACGGTTTTCCGCTGCAGCAAACAGGGTCTGCAGCCGACAAGGGGAATCAGCTGGCACAGCATGAACACTGTGCTCTACCTAGGCTTGCACTGAGAAGCCCAATGTAAAGGCCACTCAATTTGGATTTAAGAGTGGGGGAAATGGGCCTTTGGAAAGAGGGTTCTGGCTGGAAATGATGGATAAATACTATCACAAGCTCCTCTCCCAACCCTGGGCTGCTGCTGGGGTGATTTATGATCTGGTTTATGGACACAGACATGCAGTAGTGATTGCCTGTTCCCCTCTGCAGTGCAACACAGGCTGCAGCTGGTAGTAGCTGAAGGGTGGAAAGCATTGCTGTGTGGTCCCCATGGCTGGGAAGAGACAGATCTACCACTCCTGACCCTGGAGAAACCCGTGCTGGGGTCCCCCTCCAGGATAACACCCAGCCCAGTGGTCACAGAAGTCACATCCCAGCCTCTCATGGGCAGTCAGGGCTTGAAAAATCGTATTCACAAGGTAGTTGTGATATTCAAGGGGTCAGAGCTTCAAGGATGCTCTTTCATAAATTAAGTGCATCTACTGGCTACATCTTCCCGATCAGAGTTCCTGGGGAAAAAAAAAGGCTTTTTGTCTGGAATTAATGTTTGGGGGTTTGCTTTATGGTTCCAACTCAATATGTTTAAATGCTTTGCAAAAGAGCAACGGAAAAGAAAAAGCTCTGCAAACTGGTCATGCATATTAAAAGCCTCATCCTTCAGCAAACTAAAGCCAAGCAATAATCCACTCAACTCTCACTTATTTTAGACTCATTTTTAAAAGAAAATGTGGAAAACCATCAGAGTACTTGGAGTGCATTAGACAACCCAGTATCACTGTTTGAGTACGTTGCAACCTGCAGTCTTTGCCGAGGAATTGTGTGTGGCTAATTTGAATGTCCCCATCATTCTGCTGCTGTGCAGGACTGTGCATTGGGACTACAGCCCGCTTAGGCCAAGGACAGTTTACAAGATCAGCTCAGCAGTGCTTCATTCTTGTCTTGCTTTGCCATAATAAACACAATAATTAAAATCAGCATTATCACCCTAGCTATTTATTACTGTTATTTGACTTATAATGACAATTTGTATCATCACATGAGAACCTCTCTCTATTCCAAGCAACCACATTGGGTCAGGAAGACATATTGGCAGTCAAGCTGCCCATTTTAATTGACTCCTCCATCTTTGCAACGGCAGTGCCGGTCCAGCCTGCACACAGAGCGAGGACCTGCCAGCTGAGGACACCAGCAATTTGCTCAGCTGTTCATCTCCTCACTTGACTTATTCCGGTAGATTTCCAACAGGAAGCCAAGGAACAGGTAGGCTCCTACCTGAGCCTGCTGCAGGAACACATTGCAGTAACCTGAATGGAGAGACATGCCAAAATCCCAACAAAAAATAGGGAGTTGCCCGGGACAGATAGAGTCCCCATGCAGGGGACAGATGGAAGAACAGAGATTTCTTTGCTCTGGCTGTGTGCAGGGGGCACAGAGGGAGGGGAGAGATGCCCATGCCCCAGCTCAGAGCCCGGCTGCTGTGAGGCAAGGGCAGCAGGTGAGGGTGAGGTGCCGTCTCACTTGCCTCGTGTATTTGAAAGGGCAGCTGACGACAGAACTGCAAGGAACATTTGTCTGTGACTTTATCACTGGTTTCCATGGAAAATATTGTGTCATGAGGGAGTATGAATACAAGGCAGGAAAAAGCTGAGGAATCGGAGAAGCTGGGTAAAAGGGCTGCTGCCGCTGAGACGGGGCAATGGGGAAAAGGGAGGGGAGGGGATGCGCTGGTCACCTCTCAGTGGGCTTGTTCGGTGGTCACCTTGCATATACAGGCTGCAGGACTGCCATGGACAGCTGGGGTTTCCAGCAGGCTACGGTGGCAGGGACATGGTCTATTTTTACAAATCCTCACCCTTGCAAAAGTCTCTCCCCTCAAATCACCCTTCAAGGCCTCCCTGGGCTGCCACCACCCCCCTCAGCCAGACCCCCACACCCTGATCCCATGAATATCCCCTGGAGCCCCGGCACGGTTCAGGTCCCATGTCACTAGAGGGCACTCGGCTTATTTTTTCCACAAGCCTTCAATATTAATATTCATAACATGCGCCGTGCTCTTGGGGCGGGTTGGCAATATTCTCTTACAGGAGCGGGGTTTTTTTTCTAGCTGGTTTGTGGGGAGTGGGAGTGATCACAAAGGCAGTGCCTGTTTTCCGAGGGGATGCCACAGGGGCTGGTGGCAGTGGCACAACTGGTGTGTGCTGTGCCCACCATACCTGGGACCCCTTATTGCTGCTCCTTGAAGTGGCACAGGAGAAAGGGCCAGTCCTGGCCCCACAGGGCTTTCCATCAAGTCCTAATTGCAGCAAACTCCCAGCCTACTGGAGCTTCAAATAAAATAAGAGTATTGACAGATCTGAAGCTCAATGCCTGGTGAAGTATTAACTAGCAGTGCAGGCCTTTGTTTGCTGCTTCTGAAGCAGATTACTAGCGCAGCAGTGAAGTTATATACTTCTATAGGGACCTGGAAAAGATCCTTTAGAGAGAGAAGATGTGAGTGATGAACTGCCTGGATCGAGGGGTTGTACTGCAAGCCTCACTTGGAGGTGCTTTTTGCCTAGTTTGACCTGATGCTAAGGAACCTGCTGTCCTGCTCCAGCTCTGGTGTCCCCACCAGAGCAGAAGTTCCAGTTGCTGCCCACACACTGTCCAAGCCGGAGCAGCACCACTGCCCTTAGCACAGGCATCGTGGGCCAGTGTCCCCAGCTCAGCTCTGCGCTTCCCCAGCTGTGGGATGCCCCACGCCAGGTCCTTCCCCTGAGTCCTGCCCACATGTGCACACACACACACACTCACACACCCCGTGGCACATGCTCTGACAGCCCCAGGCATCTGCAGGAGCAGCCGGAGGCTGGCACGGGATGTGGCTCTGAGGAGCAAGTCTGTGAGGGACACTTAAGGCTGTGGCTCCCAGGTTCCCCCAGGTGATGGGGCCAGCCCTGGTCCAGGGGGTAAGAGACCAGTGGCAAATTCCCTGATGCCTCCTACACCAACAGCTAAACACTCAGGTGGGGGCAAAGCCTTTGCTCTGCCATGGGATGCCGGAGCTCACACACTGCAGTCTCTGGAAAGTCGTTCTCACCACAACCCTCGAGCCTTCACCAGCAGTGAGGCATGTGTCTCTCTACTCTGGTGAAGCACATTTTCCTCCCACAAACCACGTTTCATTAGCACTAATGCTTTCTAAGCTGTAACTGGTATTCAAATCGAAGAGAAGTAGCGTATTTTCTCTTATTTATTGCCACTTTATTCGCACTGGAGTAGCAGCTAGAGGCTCTCATTGGGACCCCCTTGTGCAAGACATAATGAAAAGATGGTCCCTGCCCCAAAGAGCTTCCGGTTTAATTACAGAACAAGCGACAACAGATGGATGCCCCATACAGACAGGGAGGAGCACAAGGTAACAGGGAGACAATTATGATTAGCTTGATAAGCCACGGTCACAGTACAACAGCTGCCTGCCATTGTCACTAATTGTCACTCCAATTGCTATAAAAGAATTCTTTCGGTTTCATCACAAAATGTCCTCTGTCTCCCAGGGGGAGAAAACCCAAATATATGCTTCATGCCTCACTTCTCTATGAAAACATTCTGCCAAGCCTGAGGATCTAGGATGAGTTGCACTGGCAGCAGTGCTTCTCCAGGTATCTCCCTGCCCCTGCATGTTTCCCACCTGACCCTGAGACATGACAGTGGCTTCTGCCCCCTCCGCTCCCATCCATGCCTGGTCTTGCCATGGAAGGGATGGAGGATCTACAAATAACCATGCTATCAGGGCTGCAGGGTCAGAGCACCACATAGCCAGTCCCGCACAGGAGAGAGCAGCAGGAAGAGTTCTTGCTGCTGGAGGTCTGGTACTATTTAAGCCCAACCTGAGGGTTAAACCCATCTTTCTCTTTTTCTCTCTCTTTCTCCCCACCGAAACTCAGTAACATCATACGTGCTGACTCCCAGCATATCTCATGTGCTCTGACACTGCGACTATTGTAGCAGAAGACCAAATTGCCAGCACTTTCATGGCTGAAGTGCCCATCACACTTTTAATTAGTATTTAATTCAAAATTGCTCCCATCTGTAGCTTTCTTGACTAGCTATTTTCTACGTATTTCAATGTATTTTTCTATGTATTTCTGTGTCTACTTTCAGATTTTGACTGATTTTTAATGTTCCAAGAGTTTCTGAGCGTTTGCTGAGACTGGCTTGCCCATGTCACACACACCCAGGCACAGATGCTCAGAGGAAGCAGGATTCCTCCCTGCCCACAGAGGAGGAGAAACGAGAGGACACATCTGGCCATCCAAATTGGATTTCTGCTTTGACTGAGCCCCAGTGGAGCCCGTCTCTCTCCAGCAAGCAGAGACAGTCTCAGGAGACTGAGGCTTCAATTTGGGGTTCAGCCCAGGCTCCACCAGGCACAGCTGCCCTGCACTCCTCCATTTCTACAGCCACTGGCCGTTGTCCCCCCCACACACAGGCGTGAGTCCTCGCATCAGCCGTGAGGTGACTCGGACCATCCCACCTCCCTTCTCCACAGATGCCCGTTGTACCTCAGATGGGAAAAAACTACCTCCTGCCTCCTGAGTGACACCATGGCTCTCAATGACCTCCACCGGGCCATGCCAGCTCTCCTTAGCATCTCCCCTTCCCACTGGGCTTGTTCCTAGGAAGGAGCAGAGCTGTGAGCACTGCCCTTGCTGGCTGCAGCTATCACACCACAGACCTCTGTGTTACAGGAACCTCAGCCCAACCTCCCTCCCTGCCAGGGGCTTTGGTTTCCTTTCTGGTCTCCTCAAGCTGAAGTAAAAGACACCTGTGTAAAAAGTATGGGGTAGGGAAGGAAGATCGTAGAATCATAGAACCATTTCGGTTGGAAGAGACCCTCAAGGTCATTGAGTCCAAGTGTTAACCTGGCACTGTCACTAAACCGTGTCCCTAAAAATCTTTTACATCTACGCATCTTTTAAACATCTCCAGGGATAATGACTCAACCACTTCCCTGGGCAGCCTGTTCCAATACCTGACAACCCTTCCTGTGAAGACATTTTTCCTAATATCCAACCTGAACCTTCCCTGGCACAATTTGAGCCCATTTCCTCCCATCCTGTCACTTCCTACTTGAGTGAAGAGACCAACACCCTCCATGCTACACCCTCCTTTCAGGTAGTTGTACACAGCGATAAGGTCTCCCCTCAACCTCCTTTTCTCCAGGATAAACAGCCCCAGTTCCCTCAGCATTAGTCTGCACCAGTGAGGACACAACCCCGAGCTCTCCGGGCCTCAGGTTGTTCCCAGCAGCACCAAACCCGCAGCAGAGTGTGGTGACAGCCAGCAATGAGGAACAGCAGCCAGGGTGACATCTCGTCTTCGTGCTTGGAGGGGCTTCTCCACACGCCAGTGTGGATGCTACTGGAAGGCAACCACTGCCAGGCACACTGACAGTGCCATCAGCGGTGCTGCACCGCATGGCGCGTTGTGCCGGTGTCCTGGAGAGAAGGGGGTTGCTGGTTTACCTGCTGTGATGGAGACTGGCCAGCTTTGATCACAGAATCACAGAACATTAGGGATTGGAAGGGACCTCGAAAGACCACCTAGTCCAATCTCCCCGCCAAAGCAGGAACACCCAGATGAGGTTACACACGAATGTGTCCAGGCGGGTTTGAATATCTCCAGAGAAGGAGACTCCACAACCTCCCTGGGCAGCCTGTTCCAGTGTTCTGTCACCCTCACTGAGAAGAAGTTTCTTCTCATATTTAAGTGGAACCTCGTGTGTTCCAGTTTGTACCCGTTGCCCCTTGTCCTGTCATCGGTTGTCACCGAGAAGAGCCTGGCTCCATCCTCGTGACACTCACCCTTTACATATTTATAAACATTAATGAGATTACCCCTCAGTCTCCTCCAAGCTAAAGAGACCCAGCTCCCTCAGCCCTTCATCATACAGGAGATGCTCCACTCCACCATCTTCGTGGCTCTGTGCCGGACTCTCTCAAGCAGTTCCCTGTCCTTCTTGAACAGAGGGGAACTTGACACAACCAAGTGGGAGTGCTTGCACTGAAGTGAAGCATGCGGCCATGTGCACTGCATGTCTGCCCAGTGCCATGGGTGGCTGTTGGGCAGGCCTGGCTGTGTCCTGTCTGTAAAAGCCATTTTAGGGCACTTCATTTGCTTCAGTAGCATCCTAAAAGCAAGAATTAAGTTGCTTTTGCCTTGCAGCTTAGAACACTCCATGTTTTTGGATACTTGCATCAAGTCAAGTGTGAATTAATTGCTTTTATTGGAACCATCCAGGTTTATTAGCAAGGTAAAGAAAAATCTCTGGTGTTGTTTGTTTGTTTGTTTGTTTTCCTGAGCATTAGTAACTCCTTATTTATTCCACAATGACAAAAACAGTATTTAAAATGATCAAAAATTTTATGGCTGCTGGTGCTGAATCATTGCAAAGTGGAAAAACTTCTACAGTAAAAATTAGCCCATCACATGTTTGTTTGCTGGATTACCTGAGGTTGCATTTCTTTCCTTTGCCTGCCTCGTAGATATTGACAGGACAGGTACAAGCAAGGTACAAGATAAAGGGCAAATGTAAGTTTAAAACAAAACCTTCTGTGTGGAAAAGTGGTAACTATATTGCAATCAATCTGCTGCTACTGTTTTGCTTCTGCTCAAGTGGATGTAAGTCAGGGAAAAGGAGGATGCCACAGGACATAGCAATGTGTTTGCCGCAGCCTGGGCCGCCAAACGAGGTATCTCGGGGCCTTAAAGACCATGACAGTTGGAAATGATTTGCCAGCACATATTTCGCACCATATGTCCCAGCAGTTGAAGTACCTACGAAGTGTGCTCAAGCAATGAAATGCTGCCAGGACGAAGGCTGCTGTTGCTCAGCCTTTCAGCATCTCTGCTGAGGGGAATGATTACAGAAGCTGCAGAAATCTGTTGGTTTTTCTCTGCTTTGGGAATGCAGAGTTGGATGAACTTGCCAGCCAGCCCAGCAAAAAGGTGAAAGACATCAGAGGCAACTAAAGGCAAGTCAGTGTAGAATTTGCAGAGTTCAAAAATACCTGAACTGATCCTGTCAGAGTGGGACAGTATTTCCAAAAGAAGAATGCAGTCAAAGATAGAGGGGGGAAAACCCAACATAAACATGTATTAGGAAGAAAAACCTTCTGTTTCTGAAGGATGCAGTAATGTATTTGAGACGGGTCTTGGTAAATCAGTGCTTTGTTGCCTTATTTAAAATGATGAGACAGACAATGTGAAATGATGAGAAGTCTTGCATAACTAATTCGCTGTGATGTTTCAAAGCTGTTAGTGGGATGATAGTAAGGGGAAATAGAGAGGATATTTTGTGCCAAGATTTTTAAAAAGCATTTCATAAAAGTTAAAGATTAATTAACTATTGGCTGTGTAATGATACTGCAGTAAAGCATCTAGTTAGATAGTCAGCTGCTTAAAAACAGCTTATGATGGGAGGAAAGACATGAGCAAACCAGCAAGCATTTGATTTTAAGACTTTAATTATCTGTAATGTCTTACGTTTTTAAATGACTAGGTTGGGATATGAAATATTAGTTACTAAAATTTGCAGGTTGAGACAACAGTTGGATTTAATAAGCAGGAAGGGAACTGGTCTGTGTACAATGCAGCTCTGCTCTGAAAGGTGACTGTGAAAATTACATACTGGAATTTTTTTTGCATGGTTATATTTCACATACAAGAAAATGACAGTTTCATAACCACCTGATCTGCAAACTGAACTGGACATCCTCGAACGTCAGTGGGAATATTTGTAGAGTTGGGTGCTTCTCAAAGTGAATGAGGGCATCAGTCTCTGACCCAAAGCCAATAAAGAAGACACAGGCTTTAATGTTGATGACTAACGTGAAACAATAAATCAGGAGAAGTGCCAAGCTGCAAATAGCACTGTCATGCAATACACTGCCAAGTATTAGGAAGTCCTATTCAGAAAACTTTTGAGCTCATCAGCATTGTATGTATCTGTAATAAAACTGAGAGAAATAACACCACTGTTGGTGGTATTGATGCAGAATCTGCACCATATGGCCTGTGGTAGGTGCATTTTGCTGAGATTACAGCATGAAAAATAAAGCAGTAGTTCCATAAATACTAATTTAGGACTGGGATAAATCTCATGAGCTATGGTAGGTTTCTATGCTGCTCTTCCATTTAAGGGATCTTTAAGATAGAGTAAACATATGTTTCATATAGGGGAGGCTGCTGAGGAATTCGACTGTTCTGGATAGCGTGGTTTTGTCTGGGTAGTGTTTGAGGTGGAGTGACAACGGTTGGGAGACAGAGGAGTAAATCACAGGCCATGCAGAAACAGACACAGGAAGATATATTAAAAACATAGACGCAGCAGTTGAGGGGAGAGTGTGGGGCTTGTGTGTCCCAGCGTCTGCCCAGCCTGAACCCAGAGAGCTGCTCATTCTGATCACGGCATCAGCTGAAAGGCCCCGGGGATGTCAGCCCCAAAACCATCTTGGACTGTCTCAAGTCCTGTGTTGGGGAAAGCCTGAGGAGCTCCCTGGCACAAGGGGTCTGCTTCCCTGTGGCAACACAGCTATATTTCACAGGCCTTGAAGAGCAGTTTCTGATATTCTCTCAGTCTCGTTTTCCTCCTTTCTCCAAACCGGGCATGCAATTTAGGTCACGGTCAACCCTTCCATTATTGTTTCAAACCTCCAAGCCAATAAAAATAGCTTGTAAAGGCTTTCATCTTATCTCCACCAACCACTTTTTAGTAATTTAGCAGGAACACTCTGTGCCCTGCTGCCTTGTTGATCCTGAGTTTCTCAAGCATCTTTTGCATCTTTTTTTTCAAAATTTCTGCTGCAAACAGCTCAGCTGTCTGGAAAACAGCCACTTACTCTTCACCTTTGCCCGTCTCTCTGTTAAGGAGCTCATTAAAGTGTTCCTCTGCCTTTCTGCAATTGAATTCTTTCAAAGCTCCCATTTTTGTTCTTTATCGGACTCACTCCCACTTGCTATCTTTCCTTCACTGCCACTTTTGTACAATGCTCACACGCTGTTAAGGCTCCTGCTCTGCCCCATCATGTCTGGCAAGCCACAAAAGAAATATATTTTGCTTCATCCTGTCAGCTTTTTGTATCCACTTTCAGCATTATCATATTCCTCTGCAAGAGACTGAGTTGGATTTTGAATGCAACCCATCACACTGCATGTTGATCCTCAGCTGCTTCTGTGTCATCTTCCCTGTGCTGTCTATATCTTGTAGATATCAACATCCTTCATAACTCTCATATGACACTCAGTCAAAACCTCAAGCTCTTCTCAGAATTCCTGTGATGTCCCTATCTAGATTTGGGTTTCTCAAAGCCTCTGGGGTATTTCTCTGGCTGTTCTTCAGCTGCTTCTTCGTCATGCAGGTATTTCTGCTATTGGCATTCTTACAAGTCACAGTCAGAGCTCCTCAGGTGCCTGGTGTTCTGCTTGTTTCCGATTTCCTTAGCAACCTATCTTCTGGTTCTGTGTCTGTTGTTTCCCAACAACAACTAGTGAACCGACTTCTACCAAATTTGGCAAGAGCGCAGAAATAGCAAAGATGCTGTCTTCCTGCAATTTCTGTCAAAATGAGTTATTTAACAGAGGAGGGAGATGCTGCGTTTTTACCCTCTCAGCGGGAAAGGCAAGACTGGCTTCAGCCCTCACCTACCGGGTCTGCCAACAAGCACAGCCAAGATGCTCACAGGGCTCGGTTGAAAGCCCACAAGAGGTAGGTGGGAAACAAGAGGGGAATTGGAAGTATGGTGATTAGCCAGAAGGAAGTGGTAAATGCTTGGGTACACTGCAGGGTGGGAGGACAGGGGCATGGGAAGCATGGGTGGGAAAGGCAGGTGCTGGGCTGGAGTGCTGGATGTGGAGCAGACCCGAGGATGCTGCTGTGGAGATGATACAGAGGATGAGGGGAGGGACAAGCACAGGTCACATATCCACTGGAAAATGGTTCCTTAGTTCTGCTGGTCATGAACTTTCTCCTTCTTGAATCAATATTGACTAACCGACTGAAATTATTAACAGTTACCTGATCTCTGGGGTTCTGTACAGCCACATCTTTAAGTGTGGCTTAGTTAGCTGATCTCATGCCCTTGTAGTTATTCATAGCCCATGTGATTGGANACCTCCAAGCCAATAAAAATAGCTTGTAAAGGCTTTCATCTTATCTCCACCAACCACTTTTTAGTAATTTAGCAGGAACACTCTGTGCCCTGCTGCCTTGTTGATCCTGAGTTTCTCAAGCATCTTTTGCATCTTTTTTTTCAAAATTTCTGCTGCAAACAGCTCAGCTGTCTGGAAAACAGCCACTTACTCTTCACCTTTGCCCGTCTCTCTGTTAAGGAGCTCATTAAAGTGTTCCTCTGCCTTTCTGCAATTGAATTCTTTCAAAGCTCCCATTTTTGTTCTTTATCGGACTCACTCCCACTTGCTATCTTTCCTTCACTGCCACTTTTGTACAATGCTCACACGCTGTTAAGGCTCCTGCTCTGCCCCATCATGTCTGGCAAGCCACAAAAGAAATATATTTTGCTTCATCCTGTCAGCTTTTTGTATCCACTTTCAGCATTATCATATTCCTCTGCAAGAGACTGAGTTGGATTTTGAATGCAACCCATCACACTGCATGTCGATCCTCAGCTGCTTCTGTGTCATCTTCCCTGTGCTGTCTATATCTTGTAGATATCAACATCCTTCATAACTCTCATATGACACTCAGTCAAAACCTCAAGCTCTTCTCAGAATTCCTGTGATGTCCCTATCTAGATTTGGGTTTCTCAAAGCCTCTGGGGTATTTCTCTGGCTGTTCTTCAGCTGCTTCTTCGTCATGCAGGTATTTCTGCTATTGGCATTCTTACAAGTCACAGTCAGAGCTCCTCAGGTGCCTGGTGTTCTGCTTGTTTCCGATTTCCTTAGCAACCTATCTTCTGGTTCTGTGTCTGTTGTTTCCCAACAACAACTAGTGAACCGACTTCTACCAAATTTGGCAAGAGCGCAGAAATAGCAAAGATGCTGTCTTCCTGCAATTTCTGTCAAAATGAGTTATTTAACAGAGGAGGGAGATGCTGCGTTTTTACCCTCTCAGCGGGAAAGGCAAGACTGGCTTCAGCCCTCACCTACCGGGTCTGCCAACAAGCACAGCCAAGATGCTCACAGGGCTCGGTTGAAAGCCCACAAGAGGTAGGTGGGAAACAAGAGGGGAATTGGAAGTATGGTGATTAGCCAGAAGGAAGTGGTAAATGCTTGGGTACACTGCAGGGTGGGAGGACAGGGGCATGGGAAGCATGGGTGGGAAAGGCAGGTGCTGGGCTGGAGTGCTGGATGTGGAGCAGACCCGAGGATGCTGCTGTGGAGATGATACAGAGGATGAGGGGAGGGACAAGCACAGGTCACATATCCACTGGAAAATGGTTCCTTAGTTCTGCTGGTCATGAACTTTCTCCTTCTTGAATCAATATTGACTAACTGACTGAAATTATTAACAGTTACCTGATCTCTGGGGTTCTGTACAGCCACATCTTTAAGTGTGGCTTAGTTAGCTGATCTCATGCCCTTGTAGTTATTCATAGCCCATGTGATTGGATTTTTCCCCTTGTTTTTAAAACTGGAGTTCTTTTGCCCACTTCTTAGGACAAACTTGAGAAAACCAGCATGTCAGTACAGTTCTTCATGGACTGTTCCTGTAATTTCATCATTCACTTCTGCAGCGACTACTGACAAAGCAGATACTGTGTTCTCTTTTTTATCCTGAAACAGCAAATTTATTCACCAAGGGCTTCCAAACTGGTGACTGCTAATAACCCAGGCTCATCATAATACATGCTCACACTGCATACCTAGCTGTCTTGCTTCTGCTACAAAACAGGGTGGTTTGCTCATTTTTAAGAGACAGTCTTCCAGCACCCTCAGCTTATGCATGGCTGTGATACTCCTCTGGTTGCAATGGCATATTTTGGAGGTGGCCTGAACTGCATAAGATCAAAACATTCCACATTCCAAGTTTCTAGCGCTGTTTCCATCATAAGTCATCTGCACATATTAATATTACAGTTGGTGCTTTCCCAAGGTGTATTTGACTTTCTTACAAATCAGGGGTTTTATAGGAAATAGAATTAAGCATGTGGCCAGCCCACAGTTCAAAGGACACAGGCATCTTAGTCTGGCCATTCTTCTGCAGTGTGATGGGGGAAGGAATCTGCAAATAAAACTACTGGAAGTTTAGCTGTGTGCCCATGGGAACAAAAAAGCCCTTCTGCACGGCCATACACTAACTGGAAAGGGCCATTTAAAACAGCATTAGAGCTCATACTTTGTGACGGCCTACAGCCCTGCCTCAAGGCAGTGAAAATGAAGCAAACCTTCACTGGAGCCTCGGGAGTTATTCTCAAGGGGAAACACAGCAGGCAGGAGGTGGCACAGGCAGAGGAGGACAAGCTGTTACCTTGCAAGACGTTTGGGTTTAACCTGCGCTGCAGACAAGAGACTTCCTGCCAACCACATTAAGATGTCATGGCCTGTCCCACACAGATAGGACAACTACTCACAGCAACACTGATAAAGCTAGAGTGGGGACGGCCGGCCTGGCCAGGCTGTCTCAGCAAGTCAGGGGCTGCTGCATGGTGTCCCAGACAAAAGAGTCTGCCTACGTGACGTCGGGGTCAAAATCCTGGGGCGGGTGTCCACCCAGGGCTCAGCATGGCTCACACCTTGGGCTGCTGCCCCGTGTTCCTGCGTGCGCCACCAGCCAGTGCTGTCTTCAGGCTCTGCTGAGGGCTCCTGCAGCATCCCACAACGGAGCTGCACATCACCTTGCTCACTGGTGGATGCACCTCAAAGAGGCTTTCTCAGTAGTAACACAACAGATTGTTTTAGGGCAAGATAGATGGGTGGGCATGACTAGTGAGAACTTGACAAGGTAGATCCATTGGTTAGCTTAGTGCCCTTGTTGTTATGTTCGGAGAAGAGGCTATATCAGCCCCACTGAGCAGTGTCTCAGCTGGTTTTCTAACCGTGAGGCTCATCTCCAGGGGTGATATCCTCTCCACTCCTGCATAAAGCCTGTTTACCACAGAAAAGATGACAGTTATGTGCGTCAGCAATGTGCTCTTGGGACAAAGACGACTAAAGGTATCCTGAGCTGTATTAGGACTGTTGCTAGCAGATCAAGGTGATTCTTCCCCTTTACTCAACACTGGTGAGGCCATACCTGGACCCTAGTGTCCATTTCTGGGCTCCCCACCACAAGAAATGGACATAGTGGAGAGAAGCCAATGGAGAGCCAGTGAGCCAATTGAGGGACTGGAACATCTCTCATATGAGGAAAGGCTGAGAGAGCTGGGACTGTTCAGCCTAGAGAAGAAAAGACTCAGGAGGATTCTGATCAGTGTATGTAAATACCTGAAGGGAAGATGCACAGAGGACAGAGTCAGACACTTTTCAGTGGTGCCCAGTGACAAGATAAGAAGCAATGGGCACAAGCTGAAACACAGAAGATTCCTCCTGAACATCAGGAAACACTTTTTTACTGCAAGTATGATCAAGGACTGGCACAGGCTGCCCAGGGAAATTGTGGAGTCTCCATCCCTGGAGATGTTCTCTCACCCCTGGATGTGTGGCTGATGATCCTGGGCAACTGGCTCTAGGTGCCCCTGCCTGAACAGCAGGGCTGGATTAAGTGACCTCAAGAGGTCCCTTCCAATCCCAACCGTTCTGTGATCTGTGATTCTATAATATAAGCAGTGAGGACGATGTGTAATGCCTGTACTCCCAGCACTTTTAAAAAGGTGACCTCAACTTTCTACTATGACAATGAGTGATTACATTTGGAAGCTGTCCCTGAGATTCTGCCTGAGCTGAAGCCTGCTGCAAGTACTTTGCATTTACTCTTAGAAGTAGAAAACTACACCCAGCTGGCTGGTTCAGAGAAAAAAATGTATTTAAATTAGGCATGTGGATTTGCATCTTCATCATGTTATCATGATTAAGTAGTACCTCGACGTTACCTCAGGCAACCATAGGCTACACACCTAAACGAAATCTGAAATAGTCAGACTCCTTCTGCTTTACATATATTATGTCAGTGTAGATTTTCACATCTGCAGGGCAGATCATAGATTGGCAAGCAGCATTTTAATGATTGAAAGAGACAGCCTTGCCCAGGACAGGCACCAATTAATTGCAGTAATGATGAAAGCTTTGAAATAGTGTATCCTGTTTGTGGACCACCATGAAATCAAATATAGGTCTTGTACTACTCCCAGCGTAATCATTAGCAAAACCTCAGGGTCAGCTGGACACCAGTAGATTTCAACGAAGTTATGACCCTTTCTGCCAGCTGAAGATAAGCCCCAGGGAGTTTAGTTATTGACATCGCCATTCTCTGCAATTTGCTATTGACTCCAATTAAGCCATGACAATTTATTGTAGCCGAGGACCTAGTCCCCTCCTGCTTAACGTCAGGAACAGAAGCAGTATCCATTTAATCATCAATCCTCTCTGAAAGAGAAATCATGACTTTGTGCTCTTCTGTGTTGTCCAGCCTGAGCACTCAGCCTGTGGCAATGTACACTGCAGTCTTTGTTTTTGCACTCGGAAAAGTCCCTGTTTCACCATCACAGCTAATGGACTCAGAAAAAGTGATAATCACAGGAGCTGCCTCCTCTCACACTATGCGTCTGCCCTTGTATCTTATGGAGGGGAAGCAGCTCTCTGAACCCTGGGCTGCTTGGGGAATCCCTCCTTGCTGCTCTTCCCATGGCACTTGCTGGTTGGAGGACCTCCTCATCTTGGACTGTGGACTCTTGGCAAAAAGGCATAACCATTGCCCAACCTTTTGTCACTGAAAACAGGGCTTTGATAAGATGTGTGCGGTGCCATAAAATGTATGTTTGACACTGTTACTCACAATAGCAGGAGCAGTCTCTGCCCCTGTGTTAGTAGGAATTGTACCCACAGCCAAACCAAGGAGACTGTAACACTGCGTTTGGTCTTGTCTCTGAAGATGAAATCCCAACTGAAGCAGCTCAGCACAGATTCGATTTTCAGAACTTCAGGTTGCTCTGACATGTGTGGATCATTTCATCATTGTATGCAGACAACTATACAGAGCTAAAAGTAAAACAAGATAAAAGAGTGGGGACCGTAGAAAGCTTTTTATTGCCAGGGGTGGATGAGGGCTGGTGACTAGAGAGCCAGCTGGAGACCTGGGCAGCAGCTGTCCTCTCCTCCTCCCTCGCTGAAGCTGGAGAGCAAAGCTTGCTTCTACCCTCTCCGAGGCAGGGTGAATGCACTCCCAGGAGCATTGCCAGCCACTCTTCAGCCCCCAATGTCAAATTAGCAGGTGCATGTCCAGCTCTTCAGGGTCCTCCCAGGCTTTTTGTCTGCGCTTCCCCTTGGTTCCTGCAGACAGCCTGATATCCACAGACCCTTGAAAAGTCCCATTGGGTGCCACCACTCACTCCTGCAGCATCTGCAGCAGGAGGAGGAGTAGCTCACCTGAAGAGGAGGAGGTCAGCATGGGGGATGGCAGGGAGCCAGCCCCCCGCAGGGAGGTAGGAAGGGGGGATCAAATATTTCCTATGGGATGGGGGCCTGGCGGTGGCTGGGACAGGAGTCAGGCACATGTAGCATTCGTGTTTGCTGACAGCGTTGTGAGGTTCAGGTCTCTTCTGAATTGCTGTCAATTTTGTTACAAATCTGGGTAATTGCTGGTGTAACGCGTGAGACGGAGGGCTCAGCTGGGATGGGGTAAGGGAGAAGCTGAAGAGAGTAGCATTTGTGTAAATCCAGACTGCGTGCCTCTGGATGGGTAGTGATGCAGCCAACATCAGCCTGAAGCTTGGGTGAAATCTTTGTTCAGAGTCAATGAATAGAAGCAAAATGTCTTTTTTGCACATTGTCAGAAAAATCACTTTGTTTTGGGAAGAGGTTTTATTGAGCAGAAAAGTGAAAATTATCAGCAGCAGCCTTTCAGGATATTTGATGCTGAAGCTGGTACAATTATCTTTTCACTGTCCCAGGATACTGCGAGTAAATTCAAGCCATTTTGGTGCCACCTCTGCCTTTCTGAACAGTACTCAGAAATTTATAGCAAAGAACCATCAGCTGAGGATGATTTGCCAGGTCATCATTACTGAAAAAGTAAAAGCGTTTTCTGCATAATATCTCCTGCTGCTTTTAGTGCAGTGTACAACTGTGTTTTCCCTGAATGCTATTTATGCTCTGCCTGTATCTTAGAAATAGGTTGGAATATTTTCTGATTTCAACTTCTCATTACTGCAAAATTATTATCTAGGGATTGTCCATTGTGGAGAAGGAACCAGGGAAGAGAATACAATAGAATTTGCTTTTTCTTTTGATTATACAGTTTCTGAAAATCAAAGAGCACTTTGTCATAGAAGAATGAAGTGTATATTAAAGTAACATTACTTAAAATGCAAAAATATTTCATTCAAAGCAGACTAGTTCTTTTCCTCGTAGGTAGACTTAGCCGTGCTTATCTCCATGGGAACACTCCTATTAAAGTCAGTGACAGATTTTTAAAGTTTCATAAGAGAAGACTGGAGAAGTTTTATTTTTCATCTCCAATCATTCCTCTGAAGACATTAAAAAAATTAATAAAATGCAGTATTAATTTAAAATGCAATATGAATAACACTGCTGCTCTCAGCAACCCACAAGAACTAATCTTTACAGATTAGCTAAGAAAAAGGAACACATTTCCTATCTATTTTTTGCACATATCACCTCAAACTCATTCTCTGCAACAAACAGTATTATTGTCAGCTTGGTTGAACCAGAGTGCCAGAGTATCTAGCAAAAAAAAAAGCCCACAAAGCAAAATCGGATAATCTCGGTCCAGCATCAACTCAGGCACAAAATATTGCCTCTAAAAATACGATGCTTTTCACACTTTATACAGAAATTGATCTGACTGAGTCTGGCAGATGTGAAGCTGCAGTAGCACAACACTATTTAATGACAAAATGGCAGCTGTACAGAGAGCAAGACATGGTGCTGCTACCTGCAAGATGTCATAATTGTCAACAAGTATTTGGGCTTTTTAATCTCTTTGTACCACTGCTTCCACCTCCTTTGAAGATCCCCAAAGTAGCCTGAGTCTAAGCAGGTTTTTATTTTTGTTTCATCACTCTTTAAATATTATCATGTGCCTAAACATACTGGATCATTGAGCCAAAGCTTTCCTTGGGATATTGTGGACTTGAAATCAGAACTGAAATAAAAATGAGCTGTTGTGTTGCCTAAATGTGGTGATGACATTCTGTTCCAGATGTCCACAACAATGACATCATCTAAACCCCCAGTTCCCTACACTTCAGTCATTTTCAGACAAATTCTGGGGGAGAAAGAAAGAAAAAAAAAAAAAAGAGAAAGAACAAGCAGCCTTATAATGATTCCTTATAATGATTTTGATGAAAGCGGCTGCCCACTTCAGTTAATGCTGCTCTCAAAGTGTGAATGGGATGGGAAGCCTGGTAATTTGATGTGATCCATTTCAGGCTCCTTGTATGAAACTGCCTGTAATCAGGAAACATACTGATCAATACGACGGGCGGTTTCCTGAAACAGCAGCAGGGAGGCAAGTTCTCTTCTTGCAGGTAAACTTTAAATAGGCATAAACTAATAAGAAAGAAAACCAGGCAAGTAAGAAGAAATACTGCGGAAAAAGCCAATGTGTTTGGTAACCTGCTGCATCTAGCCTGGCAGAGACGGATTAGTGTGGTTTCTTTGCCTGTGCTGGCACTCTGCTCCTGAAATCAAGTGATATTATCCCCAACAGTCTCTACTAATACACCTAATCATTTTTCACTTTTTTAGTGTTTGATTTTTGGTTTTTTTTTGTTTGTTTTTTTTTTTCCTCTTTAAGAAAGCAGGTACCGAGAACAAAAGCTTTTCATATCCCAGTTTGCCTCACCTTCAGTTCAAAATGTTGGGTTATACCACCACTAAAACCTACATATTTACGGAAGCAAAACAGAAGCAGAGCCAACAAATGCACACAAGAGCAGCATGCACTTAACAGAAGGTGGCCTACCAAATGGCTTCACTGCTTCTTTTTTATTATTGTTATGAGAAAGCATTTTAGTGAACATCGGAAATGACCGGACTCTCAGGCCTTCCCAGCACTTCTTTCTTTCCTCTCACTTCCCTTGTGGCCATGTGCAAAGACAAGGGTGTTTGTGAAACCCCCTTGCTCAGCCGGTGCCTTAGCACTGAGCTGGAGCAGACAGAGCTCCCTGGAAGCTGAAGCAGAGTTCCAGCACCCATCACCCTAACAAAAGAATAGAGACTTTGTTTTCTTCGAGAAATTCTCTTTGTACTTCTCACCACAGCTAACACCGCAGCAGTGGTGACTTGGCTGCTGCTGGTTCTGAGGCTATCAGCTCAATGCTCAGGCTTATGTGATGCAGCGTCATCAAACACAGTCCTCACCAAAAGACTATTTTTGGCTCCCAGTATGGATGACAGCTGTAGATTTACACTGCTTTTGGCAAGAAGGAATTTTTTAGAATATTGCCAAACACAAACAGAGCTGGAAAGGTGACAGTTTCCTATATAATAATTCTAGGAAGTAAAGTCTATGATAACAACAAGATATAAACCAGTTCTGTTGCTTTTAGGCATGTTTAACTCTTTCTTATATTCTACCTTTGGAATTCATTAGCAGGAGGTTTTTCCAACTTCAATTTAATTATGTTTTGCATTCCGAATCCCTAGAAAACTCCTCCATTCCAGCACATCAGTCAACTTCTCTCTCAGTTAGAAATCCCATCTAATTTTCTTAATGAGTAGAATATATTTAGATCTTCTAGATAGGTTTCCTAGCTGTTCAGTCACCCTTTTGCCTATTAATGTAAAAACAATTTTAAAAAAAGGCAAACAAAAGATCGCAACTTGATGCTTTGTTCTCTTTTTCTAGAATTATCTGTCGTCTTCACTTTTTTTTTTATGACGGCCTTCATTTTCATCGTCAATGAGCTATATTTGCAACTTCTGTCCATACTCCTTATATTTCTTCATTCTTCTCAATTCCAAAATGATCTGTGGGTGGATTTTCCTGAAGTCGTAAAACGGTGACACAGCTATTTCCTGTTGCCATCAAAACTCTGTAATAGCATTTCTCCCTCTACTAGTTACTAAGTTACTTGGAGTACAGCCAAAATAAAAAAAAAAAAACAAAACCCCACACCCTAAGTTGATTCGATCTGGAAAAAAAAAACAACTTCAGTAGCCATATGGACTTCATGCCTTCAGTTCTGTGCATCTACAATGATTCCAGAAAATATATGTGAGAACCCATTCACTTACATTTTTTGTCACAAAAAAAAGGAGAGAATTTTAAAAATCAGATCAGTCCTAGAAAAAGCCACTGTATTTTTCCACTGAAATATACCACAGGAAAAAGGAACTGGTAAGATGGATCATTTAATTCATTTTAGCCAGATCACATTTATTTTTAGTATATGGAATTGGCACAGACGAGCAACAGAAGCAAATGCCTTCAGCCACATTTTCAAGCTTACACACATTTTTTTAGTAATTATACCGAATGTCACTTTTCAGCAAGGTAGGTTTCTTGTAACTGCAAACTTTGCTGTGAAAACCCAGCATTGTTTACAATACACAAGGCTTTTTAGCTCTTTGCAATAGGTTTTGAAATCTTTCAACTAATTCTGGAATACCTACAGTATCACTCATAAATAATCCTGCGTGTGCTGGTCCGATACACTAAACCTTCCGTAGTTGTTAAAGCAGGCTACAATATCATCTGTCACCCATCTGTTGTCTTCCCAGCACAGGACCTGATCCTTCCCTGTGACTGCCGTAAGTCAGGAACAGCTCTCAAAATCCCTGAATTCTACTAACGTGAAACAGCCTGACAGACACTGGAAACATTAGAGCGACTGGTAGGCAGAAAATGGCTATTTCTTCATCCAGCTGCAGTTTCCTTTATAATCTCTTCCTTGCTGAAGGAGGTTGTGATAATCACCATCTGCAAGAACAGATAAGAAAGGGAAAGATAGATATTGTAACAGGAACTTTAAAACTCTGTTCTCCCAAGTCATTACTCTGATCAACTGCCCCAAAACAAGTCTCTGAAGTGGTAACAAGCCGAAAATGTTTAACTCTCATTTTAAATAAGGCAACGGCACCAGAAATACAATTGGAATTGTTAAAATGCTAAGGATCCTGCAAATGAATGTATCTATGATATTAAATATTTCAAAGTCAGGTGAAACAACTGTAGCCAGGGAGGAACATCAAGAGAGAACAATGAAAACTTCTAGATATGCTGTGAAATATTTTTTCAAGTGGATGCTTGCAGAAGGAAGTACAAAGAAATAGAAGTCATTTAGGAAAACCAAAACAAACTATTTTAGTCCCCTGTGGTTTTTATTTGTTTTAAAATTATAGGTTCTCAGTATACAAGTATGATTCATGGGATCTTTTTTCAAATTGCATATTTTACTATTAACACGCCCCAACATGCCTGTACCTTCTTGATCCAGGCAGTAGGTCCAAAAGAACAGCACAGTATTATTATGACCTGAATAGCTCTCAGATATAATGTATTCGGTGTCAAAGAGATATATATGTATATATATATATCAGACATGCTCAAGGGGAAAGGGTTCCTAGAAATAAGTATTTCTGTAATAATCTGCTGGACCTCTCTGTCACATGGGAGCAATACTTTCCACTATACAATACTCCATCTGGCTCTGTCTGCTGATGCTCCTGACCCTCAGAAAGGGCAGCGCCCTGTATGCAGCACTGGTTGGGTTTGGCCTAGCCATTGGCACTGAAGGTGGAAGCTGACAACATTCAGGTCTTCCAATGATGACCAATGTCATGTCTGACCTTGAAGGACCCCTGGAAACTGCAGCCACCACAGTGCAAGCCCCTGTCCAGCTCCAGCTCCTGGAGGCAGGGGGGGTTCCCAGCCCTGACAGACCCAGCACTCAGCTGCCTCTTCCTGGTGTGGTGATTCTCAGAAAGCACACAACACTCCATCTACTTGCCAGGGGAGATAAGCAAGGAAAAGTCATCCTTCCCAGTTCAGCTTTGCATCAGGACCTGACTGGCTGCATTCCTAGAGACGTAAACTCCCATCTCAAGCTACTCAGCATCTTACCTTAAGGTCCTGAAGCCTCCATTGAGAACAGTTCTCAGAATAAGTTGCAATGCAGAAAAAAAGCAGTGCAGAAAGTTTGAGTGCCTTACACCAAGCTCCCTTCTCCTTCAAGGGAGTGTGGACAGCAGCTGCTAACACACAGGGCTCTCGTGCCCAGGCTAGATGCTGCTGCTTTGAAATAAAGCCCTGTCACCAGGTAGGTTTCATAGAATCATAGAATGTCCTGAGCTGGAAGGGACCCACAAGGAACATCGAGTCCAACTCCTGTCCCTGCATATGGCAACCCCACAGTTCACACCATGTGTATGAGGGTGTTGTCCAGTCTCTTCTTGAACACTGCCAGGCTTGGGGCTGTGACACCTCCCTGGGGAGCCTGTTCCAGTGCTCCAGCACCCTCTGGGTGAAGAACCTTTTCCTAATGTCCAACCTAAACCTCCCCTGGCACATCTTCCTGCAATTCCCTGGGGTTCTGTCATTGGTCACTAAAGAGAAGAGTTTGGTGCCTGCCCCTCCTCCTCCCCTTGTGAGGAAGCTGCAGACCAGCTGCAGTCCAGGAGACCTCTCAGTCTCCTCCAGGCTGAATAAACCAAGTAACTTTAGCTGCTCCTCATACAGCTTCCTCTCCAAATCCTTCCCCAACTTCATAGCCTCTCCTGGACACTCTCTAGGAGCTTAATATCTTTTTTATCCTGTGGCACCCAGAACTGCACAGTGCTCCAGGTGAGGCCGCACCAGCGCAGAGCAGAGGACAATCACCTCCCTGGTTCTGAAAAGTGCAGAAAGCCACAGCTTCCCAACGCCATGTCCTGCTGCAGGGCCTTGCCCACCTGCCAGCCCCAGACCTGTGGCTGGATGCTGCACCAAGGCAAGTGCGGCCACAGGGCAGGGAACTGTGGCTGAGGCGGGGAAAACGAAGGCCCCGCTCCAGCCATGCCCAGTTCTCCTCCTGAGCTGGACATCAGCTCTGGGTGGGCAGTGCCCATGGCGGCCTGTGGGGATGGCGGCTCCAGGGTCACAGAATCACAGAATGTTTGGGATTGGAAGGGACCTCAAAAGATCATCCAGTCCAATCCTTCTGCTGGAGCAGGAACACCTAGATCAGGTTACACAGGAAGGCGTCCAGGCAGTTTTTGAATGTGTCAAGAGAAGGAGACTCCACAACCTCCCTGGGCAGCCTGTTACCGTGTTCTGTCACCCTCACTGTGAAGAAGTTTCTTCTCATATTTAAGTGGAACCTCCTGGGTTCCAGTTTGTACCCACTGCCCCTTGTCCTATCATTGGTTGTCACCGCGACGAGCCTGGCTCCATCCTCCTGACACTCATCCTTTATATATTTATAAACATTAATAAGGTCACCCCTCAGTCTCCTCGCAGCCCGTCCTTCGACGGAAGCCGCAGCCTGGTGCGGGCCTGGGGGGCTCGGGGCGAGTTGCACGGCCTCCAGAGCACGGCGGGCCCCGCCTGACCGGTGCGGAGGAGACTTCGCCCCCCAAACCCTCTTGGAAACCGCAGGCCGGGAGACGAAAGTGCGCCGGGGAACGCGCAGCTGCAGCCGCCTCTACCCCCCACACCCTCCGCGGCGAATCTGCCGAGGCCCTGCAGGGAGTGGCCAGGCGCACTCTCCTTCTCCCCCACTACGGCGCGCCGCTCGGCCCAATCTTCCTGCGCCGCTTCGCGCGGCCCTGCCCACGTCGGAGCGCGCGGACGCTGCGTGGTGGGCGTGTCCGGGTGCCGGCGGGGCCGCTGCTGGGACTCGCCGGGCCCGCCGCTGCCGGGGGAGGAGGAGCGGGAGCAGCGCTGCCTCGCCGCCGGGGAGAGGCCGCAGCGGGAGGAGTGGCCGGGTCCCGGCCCATGGACCGTCCGGGCCTGAGGCGGAGCCCGTGGAAGGAGCNCGCGGCGCCCCGGGCCTTTGCGCGCTGCCGTCCGCCGGCTTCGCCGCCTCCCGAGCGGCCCCGGCCCTGCCCTGCCCTGCGCCCGCCGCCGCGGCACCATGTCGGCCAAGGTGCGGCTGAAGCGGCTGGAGCAGCTGGTGTTGGACGGGCCGCAGCGGCACGACAGCGTGCTGAGCGTGGAGACCCTGCTCGACCTCCTGGTCGGCGTCTACACCGAGTGCAGCCGCGACTCGCCTCTCCGCCGCGACCGATACGTGTCTGACTTCCTCGAGTGGGGTGAGCCCGGGTGGGAGGACGGGGACGAGCCGGTTGGGGCCGTGAGGGGTTGGACGCGGCCCGGCCTGCGAGGGGTTTGTGTGTGGGGTCCCCGGCCCGGCCCCGGGAGGGCGGCCCGGCCCCGGCAGTGCCCTCGCCGCCGCTGCTTTCGGCTGCAGCCGGGCCGGGCGGGGTGCGGAGATGCCGCCCCTGGATGCGGAGCCTCCCTGGGGAAACACCCGCCGCCAGCCGGGCCTTGACCCCTGCGGGTCTGCTCCGAGCGCTGCTCGGCCCCGAGCGAACCGCTTGGCAGGAACAGTACCGGAGTGTCCTTGGCCTGAAACCCTGCTCGGCTTAACCCGAAATGTCAGGCTAATCCAGCGCTCCTCCGAGGGTTTCCTACCTGGGGGAGGGGGAGAGCAGCAGGCTCAGGCTTTGAAGCGCTGGTCTTGTGCTGGGTTTGTTGCTGTTAAGAGAGGGCGTGTGTCTTGAGGGAACAACAGTTCCCGTTCATCGTGCAAACCTTTTTAATTTGGGCATGCCCCCGAAGGACAGAGCAATCCCAGGCAGCCTTTACAGCAGCTTTGTTTAATCGTTTCCTACTGTTAAGCAGCCTGATAATGAGAAACCTCCAGTAATCTGGAGCGTACTGACAAAAGAAAACGTGGATACTTGTGATAACGCTTAGGATAAAAGTTTTCTATCCAGTGTTGTTTAGTTAAGACTACTGGCTACAGGTATGCGGGTGGTAGGGATCCTTCTCTGCTGCATGTTTAGATGAATTTATGTTAAAGTGGCCATGGTGGCTGACTGGTTTATTCAGCTGAGTAAGTTATGAATAATAATGTATGATGGAGGTGACTTAACTTCTCCATGGAATAAGAATTGGAGGGGAAGGGAGGCGAGGTCATTGCTCACGAGTATATTGTCCCGTTTATCAGCTGTTCCATGCATGTACAGTTAATTAGGCTTTTAAAGAGCCCTCTTAAAAAAAAAGGCAAAACAAAGGATTTCCTAAGGGAGGGGGAGGGGCCGATTTACTTCAGTGGATGCAAATGTGTGTCTTTAGTCCTACAGCGGAGAGCACCAACATGTAGGGACAGCTGTTTCTCCTTAATTTCTGTGGGGACCACCACTCTTTGTCCTACACTAACAAACTAAGAGGATTCACTTCCTGGACTCTTCTATTGACGTCAGTAATGCGATTGCCAACTGAATAATTAACCACTTTATCACATCTGCCCCGCGAGGCTGCAGCCTGGGGAATATTGATTATTTGTTTTCTGGTGGGAGCTTTGTATGTCTTCTGCAAAGTGCAATCTGGTTTTATACTCTTGTTTTCAAGCTGATGGCTTGAACAAGTGTGCACCTACAAACTGTTAAATGTGGTAGGATGGACTATGGTGGTACTTCAAGCACTAAAGGAAAGGATTTGGGGCAGGCCAGAGAATGATACACTTTTTCTATAGCACTGCTGGTGGTTGTGTCTTACCGATTGATCCCTGTGTTGTCATTTTCTGTGTGATGGAGAGGCCGATTATCCAATTGTTTATAAAATCACTTCTTTAAATTCTATTTATTGTTTTCACTGAATGTGAAAAGGTTACTGACTTGATGAAGAGTATAGCTTGCAATAAAAACAGTGTGTAGTTCTTACTGCAGTGTGGGATTACCCTAGTATAACAAAGTGCCTATTCAATAAATAATTGAAATGTATGTGAGCTACCATCTGGTGCTGCAGAGAAGGGATAAAAGTTTATAATCCAGGCTCTTGATGGTAAGGGGATGGGCCTAAGTCTGGACTGCTATATATTTGTCTTCCATCAACAAGGAATACCCTTAAAACCTATTACAGTTGATACTCTGTGTTCTTCCTTTTCCTTCAAGCTGTTAAAAACAAATAAATGGCAACAACGAGACACCTTTTGTCTGTGTCCTAATGCCCTCGCAGTGTGTTTTCACTGACAAGGAACTTGTTTCTGCCTCCAGCTAATCAGGAAAATATCATGCCAAACACGCTGATCTTCCTCATGTCATGATATGCAGTCTTAATTACAGCCTGGTTCTCTGTTAGAAGGTATTCTGGATTGATGTGCACAAGTTTCGTGTGCTGTTGTGTGTCTGTAGCAGCATGAGAGCATAGTTAAATATCTGAGATATACTTTGAAGATCACTGTTTCTTTATCAACTGGAGACAGAAGGAATTCCTTTTTGGCAAAATGGAGACTTATCACTGACAATAGAAATAAGCTGCCTAGGTATTAAAGTTAAATTAAGCTGAGCTATGTAACAAGCATTTCTTTACTATTTTGGATTTAAAACCATGTGTGAGGTATCACACATGTAAAATTCCCTTTAAATGATTCAGCGTGGCTAATCTTGCTTGCATTCTTAATTGCCAAGAGAAAGCAGGGTTCAGGTGTGGTAGTTGAGGCAGTTTACTCCCAGCTGTGGGGTGCAGAGGAGATGCTGAGTTGTGTGGTATAGCTGCTTGATGTGGATATCTCTGCTCTCTGATAGCAGCACTTGTATTCTGGAGCTGCTGATTGTGGGAGGGGCGAAGTGAGAAGTCCAGGAAATTAAGTCCCATATTTATCCCATGAGACTTCTTGCTGTTCAACATCTGTAGAAGCCTCTCGGCTCACCTGCAGAGGCTGGTGAGCCCCAGATGTTGAATCTCATTGCTTCTGCCCTATGAATCCCACTGCTGCTTCCTGGCAGTCTTGCCACAGGCTTGTTTCTTCAAAATCTTCTTCCTATTTGCTAACCACAGAAGAGCGTAGGGTGTGGCCCTTCGCCTTGGGCGGCTTGTGGCTTCCATCGCATTAGAAATGTTGTAAGAATCTGCCATTTTAACCTTGGCAATTGTAGCTTTCCCATGGTGAATGGAGCTTTCAAAGAGACTATATATTTTCCCTATACTGTAAGTATAATACACATATCTTTACGCTATGTGTCTTTGGAGGAGAGCTAGCTGAGCTGCAAGCAAAGAATTCAAAAGTCCTTTTCTTCTAGTTTTTTTAATTTATAACTCCTATTGAATAAGGTCTCACCTAATTGGTTACCACTGTGTTGTTTATATATTAGATTTTGAAATAATGCTCAGTATTCTTAGTGGGAATTTAATCCAAGTCTGTTAGACCACAGATCCATCTCTACACATTCAGAAAGAATTTCCAAACCTGTGCTTAGTGTCTTTTAAACTGTTCCTACATATGGTGCTCCTAGAGTGAGAAATAAGGAGGAATCCTAAGAGTGAGGATTCCCATTTATTCTAGTTATACTTGCTCATTCCTCCCTGAAAGTCATCAGGGAAACTGGGATGCTACAGCCCTTGTGCCTTTGAGGCCAAATAGCGTGACCATCTCTGCTAGTCCTCCCAGCACACTAGGGGTGTCAGGAGAGCAACTAGCTGGCATGCTGGGAGATGTTGGAACTGGGCAGTCCTGAGAAAGCCTGTCAAACAGTCTGTATGGCCATGGAAGTCTGTGAAGGTCCTTCCTTTGGTAAAGCTGACCCAGACCACTAGTGAAGACCACCTAAAGCTGTCAGCATGCACAGAGGAGGCTGCTTGGATTTAACCATGGTGCTCACCAGTGCTTGGGTGCTGTGGGGTGATATTGTCCATGCACTGCGAAGGGATGTCCTAAGAGACTCTTCCTGCAAAAAATGTGTGCCGTCCTTTGTTTCACATGACAAGGAGGCAAGTACAGGGGCACTGAAACAGCATTGCTGCAGCTCAGGTGTCCGTGCATCACCTGTCCTTTGGCTCTCAGGTACAGTGTGTTCCTCTTTACAGAGCAGAGCCCCTTGTTCTGTCGTACCGAGAGATCTGAATCGTTCATAATTTTGTGCTAGAAGGGCTGCTTGCGGGGCACGTTGCAGGCTGGCACCGCATTCGTGCTCATCTGACATCACCTTGTTTTTCAGGAGTTATCTCATTTGGCTGTGGCTGGTGCTCGCTGCCCCTTACTTACAGTCAGCAGGGACTCACGCAACCGGCTGCTCCGTTTTTGAACAGCTACTTGGCACAGTATGCAGCCAGTGGGCAAGTATGTTCAGAGAAAAGTCTAACAGGAATGGGCTTTATTTGTATTCAAAGTGCTCTTGGTGCTGCATAGACTCTCTCGCTTCAGCCTTTGTTTCCTCTGACCCTGTTGGCATGCTCCAGAGGGCAAGATGGCACATGTCCCCATGTAGTTCATTCAGTGTTGTCTCACTCCTGGACTATGTACTGGCTAGTCCTTGCTGTGGGAACACCTCAAAACCCATGTCAGAATAGTTTAGACTAATCTGAAATGCAGTGTTTTTTTCCCTTGAAGCAGGTGCACGGAGTACTTCTGTGGACTGTTCCTCCTGATGAGTTATGAGCCATCCGAGTGTTGGCTTATCTTCTGCATTCGTTGTTTGTGCAAGGTTTGCTGCTCAGCTAGACTGGTGTTCTGCTTTTGCGTGGTGGGTTTTTTGTTTGGGTGTTGGTGGTTTTTGTCTTGAGAAGAGCTTTAAGTGAGGAGTGAAGCTGTGGGGAGAAGAAAGAAGATTGCAGATGGTTAGCACAAGTAGACTGGCTGGGAAGCTGCTACCAAGCCCTTGAAGACTGGCTGGGATAACAGGCACTGGATGCTGTTGTCGTAACAGCAATACATTCCCACTGTGAACTAGAGGAGGGGAAAATGTGCGTGCAGAGAAGTCAAAGCAACCTCTCTAGCCTCAAGCTGCTGCTTTTGGCTATATATCTGTTA
Source organism: Pampusana beccarii (assembly GCA_013399365.1). Classification (NCBI taxonomy): domain Eukaryota; kingdom Metazoa; phylum Chordata; class Aves; order Columbiformes; family Columbidae; genus Pampusana; species Pampusana beccarii. The sequence continues at coordinate 1,086,880 of VWYH01007541.1, read as the reverse complement.
ACACTTGAGGCTGGACCGTGGATGGAAATATGGGCAGACAGTTCACCAGAAAGGTCGCTGTTGTGCTGGTGCAGTGATTCACAAATTAGGGTTGCTGTAGAGACTGGTACTTCAAGTTTTGCATCTTGCTGTTGAGGGGGAGCTATGTGAACTTTGCGAGTATACTCCCAGACCTACTTTCTCCCCCTTCCAGTTCTACTTAAAGAAGCACCTTAACCTTCCAAATAAAAATATCTAATGAGGGAAGTGAGAACCTTGCAGGATGGCCTCTGTGTCAGGAGAGTGTAGAGCCTGTTCTCATGGCCTGAAAGCAGTTGTATTCGTAAGTGTGGACATGGACCTGAGGAGAGGTCTTCCCAGCCTGCGTTAGAGTGCTGTTGAAGCTAGCTGCAGGGTAGACCTAGTCCTCAGGCTGATATAGTAGAGTAAGTGTTACATAAGGGTGGGGGCATGATGTGTGGCTGGGAGTGCTGCTTGGATAGGAAACAGAAACTATCATTAAGTATTTTTGAGATGACCGTAGAGTTGTCAGACTTTGAGAGTTGCTTCTGAGGATCTTTTCTTTGGCCTTTTTGGGTTACACCAGGAAAGACTGTCCCTTGATAACATGTCATATCTCTTGACTTGAGGGCTTATGTTCTTCCCTTCTTTCTCTTTAGCACTCCTCCCCCTTCTTGCAGAAGTACATGCAGAAAGCCCAAAAGAGACCTCGGGCTCTGCTAACTTGTATAATGTCCTCTGTGCAGTGAGCGATAAGCCTGTTGGGCACGTGTGGGAAGTGAGCATGGTTGGGTTATGAAGACAGCTGATGAACGAGAGAACTGAATTTCAGCTTCTGGCCTGAGTTCCTCTGCTGTCGTCCTCTGTCCACCAAAGCCTGTTACAATCCCTTATACTAGAGCTAGCAGCAGGAGGGTGGGGATCAGGACCCACTGGGGCAGGGTGAAGCCACAGGTGCCTTGCAGAAGTTGTGGATATGTTGGTGGTGGCCATGGTTTCTTTGTGTGGATGCAGCTGGAGACCTGCTCTCTGAAGGCTTTCCTGTGGTCAGAGATGGGGCACAGTAGCTTGGGTTGCCCTTGCTAACGAAATCTTCAGTCATCTGGCGGAATAGTGCGAGTGTGGCTGCTGGATTCTGGTTCCCAGCATTCTCTGCTGTCACGTAAACTGGTTTTGTTCTTTTGAAAAATATATATATATATTAGGATTAATTAATGTTGGAGTAGCCCACACTGCCATGTTAGCTTTGATATTATAGCATAGTAGTCAGGGCTGGTGGTCTGCAGGTGTGCAGTCCAAAGCTTGCTGCTCTACGTATGGTGGACCCTTTATACTATATCTGTTTTCATCTGTTATTTTTAGAATGAGGCAGTATCTTTTAATGCCTTTTTCTGTAGAACTTCATGCTATGAAACATTGTCACTGAATGCTGCAGTTGTGTTTTGGCAGTGGGAAGGTAATGTGGGCTGGAGGATGGGAGATACATTGGCGTGTGCTATTAAAATGCCAGCTGTCCGGGGTGAAGCTGGTCTGTTGTCCTGTAGAAGGAAGTCGGTATTGCTTTTCTCCTGTGGATGAAGTTACTAATCAACAGCCTTCACTGAGGGCTTGAGGGTTTATGTGGTATGTTAAAGGCTGTGACCTATAATTTGTATTTTAATTTTGTTTATATATGAAAACTCAGAAAGGGGTAAATAAGTCATTGATAAATTTGCCTTCATACAGAAAAAAACGTGTGCAGCTAGTAGTTTCTCACAGTACATGGTAAGGTATAGAATGCAGAAGTAAGGTTTCATAGCCGTACATAAATCTACCATTTTTCTGACTTATTTCATTAGAAATCTAAATTATTTTCATGTTACTTTTTCTTACATAATATTAAGATATAATATTTTGTAAAAAAAAAAAAAAAAAAGCCCTTATTTTACTCCATAAAACTTCCGTGGTTGGCACAGTTATGCATTATCAGTGGAAATGGCTTGGATGTTGGCTTAGTCAGCAGATTCAGTGCAATGCACTTTTTTATCAGATGAAGTTGAACTAACCTTTTTTTGCAAATAATTCACATGTGGGAGAGAGTCAGTTTTTTCTACACCTACTAGAAACAAATGATTTTAACTGTGTGAGTCAGAATTGAAGAGACTTGTTTCATTAGCTTTTTATAGCAAGTTGCTTTTGCATTATGGTTATATATTAATGTTTGGGGTTTTAGAAATGTTGATCTGTAGCTGAGATTAGTTGGGAATGTTAAATTACTACAGTTTCTTCAAATTTATGAAACTTACATTTTTTTCCCTTGCTTGTAATTTGAGGCAATTAATGTAAGCTGGTTTTAGATGGGTATTACAAAGCAAGAATTATAATACTTACCTAAACAGTCACAAATTTATCTGAGCTGTTAACAGAATATAGTGCCTAGGATCAGGAAAAAAATTTATAGGTTCATCCTTTTCGTTACCCATGTCTGAAAAGATTAATAGGATGATGGACCACAAGCAAATCTGTTTAGAAAAATAGAAGGCCTTGTTAAAGCTTTTTGCTGTATTTTTGTCTTTGATAATGCTTTAAACAGAGTTGAGATTCATTTTCTAAGCCTTTCATACGGTACGCTTGAGAATTCCAATATATTCTTGATGTAGCTACCAAAGAGCTTGTATCATGTGCACTAATATCACACTGAAGCTCTAGTATTTTTTTATTTTTTAAGAAAAGGGATTTAATTTTAAAAGCTTCTCCAGGTCTAAGAACTTCTAAGTACATTTCATCTGTAGTTCAGTGTGATCTTTTCATTTTAGCTGTCTCCTATGCTAAAATATTCCACTCTATTTTTCTCATCAGTGTATGCAGATTGCCAGAGTGCAAGCTTTCCTCTATAAAGATCTTTGTTCACTATAATGAATGTAGCTTTCTTCAGTAGGAAACTACACACTGTTTTCTTAAGCCCTGATTTTGCATAGACCTCAGTAATCACGTCTGTAGATATACTTAGAGTGCATTCAGATTAAGTGTGTGCATCCATCATTGCCAGCTGAGGCCTTAGGCGTCCTGAAGTGCCTGAGATCTTAATTTCTGTCATTCATGTCATCAGGGTCTTAATGCTGAAAACTGTTATTACTTAACCATGGCCCAAAGCTTCAAATGTCACTAGTACCTCTGCGCGCCCAATCTGAGACCTCTATAAAGGAGTCTGAGCTTTGTTTATTAATCAGGTGTGTGTTAATTAAGGCTAAGGTATAGTTCTTAATTTGCTTAAGTGCAGTGCCATTGAGGGAGGTGATTCTGCCCCTCTGCTCTGGTGAGACCCCACCTGGAGTTCTGCGTCCAGCTCTGGAGCCTCAGCGCAGGAAAGACACGGACCTGTTGGAGAGGGGACAGAGGGGGTGACGGAAATGGTGAAAGGGCTGGAACACCCCTCCTGTAAGGACAGGCTGAGAGAGTTGGGGTTGTTCAGCCTGGAGAAGAGAAGGCTCCAGGGAGACCTTATTGCAGCCTTTCGGTACTTAAAAGGGCCTGTAAGAAGGAGTGGGACAGACTTTTTAGCAGGGAATGTTGTGATAGGTCAAGGGGTGATGGTTTTAAACTAAAAGAGGGGAGATTCAGGCCAGACATGAGGAAGAAATTTTTTTATAATGAGGGTGGTGAAACCCTGGCCCAGGTTGCCCAGAGAGGTGGTAGATGTCCCATCCCTGGAGACATTCAAGGTCAGGCTGGATGGGGCTCTGAGCAACCTGATCTGGTGAAGATGTCCCTGCTCATGGCAAGGGTTGGACTAGATGACCTTTGAAGGTCCCTTCCAGCCCAAACTATTCTGTGATCTGAGGAAGGATGACGTTTCTAGTAATTGCATGGTAATACTTCTGGGGCATGTGAAACCTTCATCCCTCTCTGTCCTTGGTTCCCCTCCTCTTCCAGAGATCCACATGTACCTGTCACTCCCCCACGACAGGGGTCATCCCCGTTGTCTGTATGCCTTTGAAATTCTGCTGCTGTTGCAGCGTGACTTCTACCACCTATATTTTGCACATCCTTCCTCAAAAGTTGGCTTCTTCACAGAGTTTTTTTTCTGTCTGCTGCCAGCTTTATTGCTGCCTGTGTGACTTGGATTATCAATACTGAAAGCTGGAGTGTTCCCAGTGTCTTTTATTTTACTGTAATTAAGGCAGAGTAGAAACAGCAGGAGGGTGGCTTTAGGCGTGAAGATCCTATTACCATTTTGAAATATGTTCCCAAAGGTTTGCTTTTTAAGATGCATGTTTAGTCTTTAAATTTAGCTCCTTGTCCATTACGAGTGCTGAGAGATGATGCCCAGTGCGTGTGTGCTCTGCAGACTTTGTTCTGCAGCCCCTGACTATTCTTGGGCTGTGGGTCTGAAGAAGAGTAGCATTTTTAATTTTTTTTTTTCCTATGGCTATGTATACTTGAGTAATAAGTTTGTACTGAAAATTTTAAATTAAGGAGTTGGGTTTTTGTTGTCTAGTCTGTGATCATTTGTGCTGTGTCTGAGCGAAATGGCAATGTAATATCTGTCCACGCTTTCTTTTTAGTTTGTGTGTTCCTTAAGGCGAGGGTGAGATCTCACTGAGCATTCGCTATCAGTGGTTCTTTTCAGGATGCCTTTTTTGCCCTGCAACCCTGTCAAGTTACTCACCTGAAAAAAAAAAGGAAACTACATTTTTTTGTGATTCAGAACCTCACCCCATATGACTTATTACTGGAGGCTGGGAGAAAAACATTTTTACGTGTACAAATGGCTAAAAGTGATCTAAAGGTCCGAATGGAATAACTGGTAACTAGTAACTTCAAGATGTTGAGCTATAAATGCAGAGTGAAAGCCGGAGTCTGTGGTATTTAATCTTTCTGCCTTTTATGGGTAATATGGTATTTTTCTGAAACGCATGACACTTCATCTTTCAGAGCAGACTTTCTGAGAAGTTGCAGATGAATTCGCCTGTTGTATCACAGGGAAGAAGCACAAACATTTTCCTTCCAGACCAGCTTTAACTAGTTGTAGCAAAATGCTGTAGTCCTGTAGCATGGTGTTGGAATTGGAGGAATTAAGTTTAACTTAATGGAGGAATTAAGTTTAATTGTTTTAACTTACTCTTATGTAACTGGAGATTTCCATTACTAGTAAGTTCAGCCTTTGTTATCCTGAACAGTTATTATTTAAGTTGGGAACAATGACAGTATCAGCCAGCTGTTTTTAAACTGTGGCCTGGTACTCCAGATAAAACAATGCAGGAAAATATACAGTGCAGATACCTAACTAGAGGGAGTATCTGGCCCAGAGACTGTCTTTATCTTACCCCTACAAGTATTTACTGGTTATTAAGGCAACTGAGCTGTGGTTATCACTCTGTGTGTGTTACTGCAGGCCAGCAGGATTTACTGCATTGGGTATAGTGCTGTACCAGCAGGGCTGGACTGGTCAGACTTGACCCAGTCATGTCTATGGCTGTGGCTAGAAATCATCAATGCTTGTGCATCCTGAAGCTGACTATCTGATGTGTAATGTAAAGGCGAAAGACCTGACACTTTGAAAAGGAGGAGGAGGGCAGATTTAATTTTAAAACGTTTCAGTGATGGAGAAGCTTTTACTGCTCTGAGGAAAGGGCCTTGCAGTGATTATCCTCAACGTTAAAGGTGTGCATGTATTTGAGTGGCTCAAGCCAGGAGCAGAAGTGTCCTGGTTGATTTTGACAGAATCCGAGCTACAGGTAATCTGGTTATAAACTTCCTGTTCTTACCGGTGGTATTAACCGTTGTAAAGATTTTGTTTAATGTTTCAGCCACTTTTTGAGGGCGGGGATAGCAAAGATTACGTTCTATACTTTACCTTTTGCATACCAGCATTATTTTTTCTTCACATCATAAAGCCTCACAAAGTTTAGCATGACAAGTGCAAAGCCTTGTACTGTGGAGTTGTATAAGTTGGGGAATGGCCAGCTAGACAGCAGCTTTGCCGAAAAAGATTTGGGGATCCTGGTAAACAATTAGTTGAAAAAGTCCATGGTACATCATTGTAGAAACAGAGGCTGCCTGTGTACTGGACTGCATCAGCAAGAGAACAGCCAGCACGTTGAGGGAAGTGGTTATTCTGCTCTTCACAGCACTTGTGAGGCCATTTCTGGAGTTCCCGGCCTTCCAGTACAGAAAAAACCACTGAGAAACTGAAATGAGTCCAGCAGAGGAGCAGTGGCGTGGTTGGGGGCCTGCAGGATGTGCTGTGCAAGAAAAAACAGAGATACCTGGGTTTGGTCAGCAGGGAGAAGGGGAACCTGGTCATGATCCTCAACTGCCAGATGTTGGGTTAGGGAGAACGCAGAGGCAGACGCTTCTCAGGTGCGCTGCCAAGGGGAGGCAGTGGACACAGGCCATGGCAAGGAGCATTCTGACTATGTGTAAGGGCAAAAAGTATTGCTACTGAGGGTGGCCAGGCACTGGAAGAGACACCCAGAGAGGTGGCAGTCTCTCCATCCTAGGAGATAAACCTCACCTGGGAAAGGCCTCCAGCGACCTGATTGAACTTTGATGTTATCTCAGCTTTGAGTAGGAGGTTGGACTCTGATCTACAGAGGTCCCTTCCAACCTAAAATTATTCTGTGATTCATTATTTTTTTTCTGTGTTAGCAATTTATTTAACATCACAACTCTTTTAATAGAAAACAGTTGTTCTTCATACTTTTCAGAGTGAAAAGATGTGAAATAGAGTCGTCTTGTTGTAGATGAAGTAGTTGACATAACTTGTGTAATTTTATTATTAATTTTTTGGTCATATCATGTGTTTATACTGATTGGTTGGCTTTTTACCACATAGTCTGAATGTAAGTATTGACAAGCCTTTAAGTAAATTTTAGGCTTGTAAATGATGGGAAACTAAATTTTGTTCGTGTTCTTCTGCCGTGTATTTAATAAAAGCACCAGTTTCCTTGTTCCTGGATGAGAATTGCCAGAACAGGTTTCAAGAACTTTGAACCTATGTTTTATGTCTAGTGCTCTTTCCCAAGTGTGGTTTCCTTATGTCTAGTTGTTAACCTTGACAGCAGTTGAAGTATTTTAAAGCTTTAGTTCCATGGAGCTGTCAGAAGAGCCTGCAATCCCTGCATGACTGCGAGCCTGAATCATCCCTTATGAAAAATACAGATTTAGCTATTCTGCTAGGTATGTTCTCATGTCACAAAGGGATCTCTAACTTGTAGGCTTCCTAATGTCTTTATATCTAATGATACAAGGAGTCTGACTAAGCAGTTGCTAACAACAGAGCGAAACAGATCTTCCTTATGGTTGTAAAGATCTAATGGGAGATAATCTCTCATTTTTTGTTTCATTTGTAAAATAAGAACTTGTATGACTTACATGAAGTTGGACTTGTAACATGGCTTTAGTGCTGATATTCTTTCTTGATAATAGTGCACTTAGCAAACCAAAACACACAACAAATGCAGTGTTTCAAAATCGTATTGGTATATGGAAAATAGCATAGGAAGTGCTATCAATAATGATGATAACAATATACGAAAAAAAACAAGAGCTGATCTCTTTATTAGTGATGTGTTGTAATTATTAATAGGGTATCCTAAGTGAGCCTTGACTTTCCATACGATGAATTTATATCTGTGTTTTTGAGTATGCTGCTTGCAGCAAACTCCTGAGAAAATAATAAGATTTTTCAGAATTCTTATGATTCCTAAATGCCTGGAAGTCTGGTAGACATCCTTGTCAGAGCACATACACTGTCAGCTATGTCATGAAGACATTCATTGCCAGAACTGTATCATGTAATGGTCCATTGCCCTTCTGGGGCAAAGACTGTGTGTATGTAGGGAATTCATAACATGTTGATTTTTCAGAATAAACTGTGTTATTTTGTTTATTCTGTTCAAAGTGTTGCACAGTTGTTTCGGATGCTGTGGTTGTGAGGCCTCAGCTTTGTTTGTGATTGAGGTATGGAGGTTGTTCGCGCTGTGTTCTAGTTTCGGTGCATTGCTTCCCTCTCGGGAGGTACCTGCGCACTGTGCGGATACCTTGGGGGGAAAAACAGAGAGTGAAGTAATGGTAATAACTTCTTTCTTTGGATTGAGTCTTGCTGCCTAAAACTGCTGAGGAATATCATCCCCTTCCTCTCATGTGTGTGATTTCCTCTTTGATTTCATTGTTCTGACTTTTTACTTCTTATTTCCTAGTCGTATTTCGAGAAGGCGCTTTGCAGCGGTGTCTTCAGAATGGCAATTCACGCTTGTGCACACATTGCTGCGATGATCTTTTGCGTCAGTGGCTGTAATATGTCATTGTGCACATCGGTAATAATAGCTCTTACTTCAAGTATATGGTTGATAGCTACAGAATAAATAATACAGAGACTTTACTGGAAAATGTGCTCCAGTAATTTACCGTCAGAGCTCTATGGAGAGCTCTGAAATGGGTGACAGCTGGTAGAAGATAATGGATTATCTTCCTGCAGGAGAGAAGCATGGGCAAGACCTACTTCTGACTTCAATCTCCTCATCCTCATCTCATCTCTCCCTCCCCCCTCATGTCCCATATAACACTTAAGAACCTGTCCTCTACATTTTCTGGGGACTTAGGTGGAGACTGTTTAGCTATCACTTCTGTGTTCAAAAAAAAAATTAATTGGCAAGGAAATAAGTTTATCTGTACATAACAATTCATGGAAGAGGAAATCAGCACTGTCTGCTTGTAATCTTTTAACACTTGCCCAGAAATAGATTGTTGAGGAGTCGTAGTATTTGAATTAAAATTTGCAATATTGGAATAAAAAGCAGGTACGCCAATTAAAATGCACTGGGAAAAGCATAACTTAAAGTCCTTAATATTGATCAATACACTACATACAGTGGTCAGGCCAGACATCTTTATCACTTCTGGAAGTACCAGGTAACCTGTACTTTAAGGAAAACCCTAAGTTGAGCTTGTGTACCAAAATGTTTGATGAGATTTTGAAGGAGATATAGAACTGATTATACTTGAAGAAAAAGTGTTCACAAGTGATAACTAAACGATTCTTACTAGACTTTTCAGGGGGTTGATGCGTTAAAATATGTTCATGTAGGACAGATGAGGCTCCAAATTGACTTAGTTACTTGAAAATGCATTTCATGTAGAATGGTTCTTCAGAAAAGGCAAACTTCTTAAGTTTTGATTTAATGCAATACAGTTGTAAACACTCCTGTCTTTTTCCTTCCTTTAAAATAAAGCTGAAGAGACAGGGCCAACAACTGCACAAACTACTCAAGTATTGTAAGATTTCTTAATTTAGTACATTTTTGTTCCTGTGTAAGAGGAACAGTTCCTGGTTCAGTGTGAGCACTGTAACAGAAATCATGACAAAGTGACACTTGCTGCTCATGCAAATCGTACAGTGAGTAGTTCACCACATAGCTGTTCCTGATACTTCTTTTCAAAGATTTCGTAGAGCTAGATTTTTTTAGAATGATGCCCCTATGAATTTTGTTTTAGAATTCAAATTATACAGGAAACAAGAGTTAAACTTCAAGAAATAATGATAAAAGTGAAATTGCCTGTCTGTTAGGGTATAGGCATTAGGATGGTTCCCAGAAGAACAGTCTTCAAGACCTTCAACTCCTTTATGGAAGACCTGAACAATAAAAATGCAAGCTTTATAAGACCATCCTTCTTTCTCCTGGGTGCTGCATGGTGTCTCTGTCCTAGAGAGCATGAAGCCTGTGACAGACCGAAGCCTGCATGTTACTTTAAAGGCCATGAAACAACTGAGAGATTTAAAAATCCATGTCCTAGCTAGATTCACAGTGGCAACCCAAAGATAGAATGATGTGTTACTAAACGAGCAGTCCTGAGCACCTTTTTTGTGTAGGTTAAAAAAAAAAAAATATATATATATAAAAATATATTAAAGTGGCATAAATATTGAGAATCTTTAGAGATGAAAAAGAGGAGATTACATCTCTTCCAGATTTCTTTCCATTAGAAAATTCCAAAGAAGTTCATGGAACAGAAGGATTGCGTAGCCTCAGCTCCACAATACTAGCATCAAAAATAGAAATAGTGCTTCTGAACTACAGTGCCAAGGATGAAAAGTTTGACAGTCTTTAAAAGACCGTGGTTTGGGACTGAGTGGTTTTTTGAAGTGCGTGCAAATGGAAAATATTACTTAAGAGCTAAACCAATCACTGAATGGGCAAAATAGCCAAGGTCCACTTAGATGACACCGGAGATAAATTAGTAAAGGAAAATACTAAATTCTGTGTGGAAAAAGAGGAGAGACAAATGATGTATAGCTAACATGTCGTATAAGGAAGTAGAAGGGCAGTCATTTGGCCTTTCTCTGTAAATCGTCGACTTCAGTGTCTATACTAGTTTGCAATTACATTGCAACAGCTTAAAGTATTTTGAAAATTGGCAGAAATTCCTTGTTCTGCTTGTGGTCTTCTCAGAGGCCATGTACTGTGTCAGAAGACTTCTGGAAGGAAGCTAAAGCATCTTTGTTGGTTCCTACTCTAGAAGGGCAGAATTCTAAAAGCACATTTGTGCTGGTAAGGTTTTCCAATGGCATCTGTACTGGCTTGCAGGTGCTCACCCTCATGTTGCACTGGAGCATCCAGACGTTTGGTTATTTCCAAGTATGAGGAAAGGAAAAGGTTGGAAGCCAACAGAATGGAGCCTGAGGTATAGATGAAGATTTGCGATTGCCAGCCTACTACAAGCTTGTTCTGAATGTCCTGGTATTTGATTTTCTCGTTCCAAACCAAAACACCTGTCTAGATGGGCTGCATATAAGGAAGGAAAAGGAGTTCTTTACTTAAATGTGTGGAAATAAATCTTAGGGCAAAAGGATTATGAATGTTATGCTTATTAAACAAAGGTGATGTGTGGATAATTTTACTCTTAAATTCAAGTAAAGAGAGCTGAAAAGTTGTGTTAAAATGATAAGCCTAAAAGTGAAAGGTTCTCTCTGATTCTGCATCTGATATAAAAATCTCGTTGGGAGGCCCCTCACTTGATATGCCTACCTTGAAAATCTGAGGGGCGAGGTGTAAAGGTGTGGTATTTACAACTGTGAGTGTGATGATTGAAGTGATTTTCGTATTTTAATAGCAGTAATTTTGGTGTCAACTAAGGACAACAAACAGATTTTTCTTTCCTGCTGGCTTCAAACATATGCAAGAAGGAGGGAAAAGCTGGAACCCGGGGAGCTTGGGCTGCTGCTGGTCACACTGGGGTGCGCAGTAACGGGAGGTACGTTCTGGTTTGGAATGGTGGTGTGGAGGATAGAGGCTTCCAGGAGCCCCCAGGAGTTTGGGAAAGCCCAGAAGCCTGTCCATTAACCAGTGTGGTGTGGGGGCTGACTGTCTGTTCAGAGCTTGCTGTCTAAAATGACAAACCAGAAACCGGATTTAAGAATTTCTGAAAGTTATCATGGTAAAGATGATAAGAAAAAAATGGGCTAAAAATACTAAACCGAAACAAAAATGTCGAGTTTTTTGATACACAAAATATTGAGATAAGGTAAAAGAGCTTATTCAGTATACTCTGCATAAATTAGCAAAAAGTTTGATAAGAAGGGGTGACAAAAATATAGAATGAGGGGGATACAAGAAGGAAGAACTCCATCCTGACTGTACCAGGGAAAGCTGAATTTATAATGCTTGGCAACTTCGAAATGTCTCTAGGAAAAGGCATGATGTTCTTCCATTTTTAGATTCTTGTTCCATATGCTTTAGATATACATACAATGTTACAGCTCTTTAGTTGTGCTCTAAATCAGTTGGATGGTCCAGCATTTGACTTCCCTAAGGATGGCTGTTTGGTTTAAAGGAACTGAAAATTTCAACATGTATAAACTATTGTGTGTCTAATATTCCAAATTATCATTTATCCAAAATGTTTTCTCTCAGGGCTATTCAATGTGTATTCAAAAAAAATCCCCTGCTTCCAAGCAAGCTTTAGGTTGATTTTTATATTTATTTAGTAGCATGTGTTATGATCTTGGTCAGTTTGAAACCTCAGAATAATTAGTTGTTGCTATTTAGCAAACGGATAAATTTGAAGACAATATTCTAGAACGGAACTCTGCAGGCTTCTTAGTTTACTTCTTAATAACGACAATTTGGGGCTTTTTTGAGCCATGTGAACTTTAGAAGAAAATCGACTGTACTGCTAGTGATCCATGGACCACAGTGATCTAGAAATCTACATCTAAGGCGAGATTTAGCATCTGCTCATAGGCTTCCAGGAGATTCCACCCCTTTTCTTCCCCCCTGTCCCCACCTTGCCCTGCAAAATCTAGGCTTTCCTTTTTCAATGTAAATTTATTTATTTGGAAAGCCTTGGGATAGAGAGAAACGGATTTGGAAATGTGCTGAGTCAGTGTCAGACATTAAGGAAAAGTTGCATAGCGAAATTAGAAGCAACTTGCTTTATCTGGATAAAGTTTTCAGCACACCTTGGAAGGCTGAGATGCATATTTCTCTTTCTTTTCCCTTTCTACTCTTCTTACATCCTTTTTGAGCAAGCAAGTGTTGGGAAGCATTCTGCCTTCTGGAGATGCACTTGCCTTCTGAATAGCCCTCAAACCAGGGATTTTTCTGCTACAGGTGGCTGCCCATGCCCCTTATGCCCCGCTTGCCCTGTGTTGTGTTTGCAATTACTTTATAGCACTCCGGGTTGGTGAAAATATTGTTGCTGTGAATGATCTTCCCCTTCCTCGCTCCCAGCCGGGGCACTGGAAGGAGCAGAGCAAGGCACATTGGCTTTGGCTCTGGAGTTCCTGGTCTAAAGAGGGAGCTGAAGAAGTGAAAGTGTGTGTAATAATAAAGAAGCCTGCCACTATAATGTGTAGCGAATCTTAGCATGGGACTTGTTAGGGTTCTCCACAAATATAAAGACAATTCCCAACTTCATTGCTTCGGAGTAACTTTAAGTTACTCCAAACATTCTGGTGCCTGATTACAGTAATTGCTTGTCTTTGTGGCCTTTTCCTACAGCAAAAATCTGACTTTCATTGACCTTTTAATATGGATGTGGAGCTCTAAGGAAGTTCTGAAACAGGGTGAGTAATGTCTGAGAAAATGTCCTTCTGCCCACTGCCATTTAAAAGGAGGTGGAGTGAACAGAAGAACGTGCCACACCTGTGCTTAAAGTAGTGGCTGCTATCTGAACTCTTGAAATGGAAAAACAGCTCAAGGTATTTATATGCATAGTCTTGCAGCCTTGAGCCATCAATAAAAACAAATTAGAACTGGGTGCAGTTCAGTAGCACTGTAAGCTGATCCAGTGCCCCGTACCTTGGTCTTACACTTCCTGATTCGCGATGTTCATCTGGCTGAGAACTGAAGTGTCAGGAAAAAAGGTCGTTGTTTCCTTTGCCCAGCTCACCTGGCAGCTGCCTGGACATCAGCACCACGGCAGGAACCTCTGCAGGATGCTGTGGTGGCCTTTGCATGGGCAGCTGGTCCCACCTGGGCCTGCGCTACTGAAGGTGATGGCCACTGAACAAGAGCTGCGCTCCGTTACCCTGCTTGCTGGCGCTGGTGTAGCAGCTGCTTCTGATCCTTCAGTGCCAACGATTCGGTTTGATAAACTACAGGATGGTAGTTGCACTATGTATCTTGGTCGGTTAGTTTTTCATTGGTTTAGTGAGCAGAATCGGGTCAGTGAGGTGAGACCAGCTGGATTTGTTACAGCTGATCGAGGGAAGGGAGCGGTTCTGTCAAACCGCCCCTCTGGTCACAGTGATCCACTTCAGTTGTGTCACTCAACTACATCTTCACTCTAAATTTGTAAGCAGAGAAAAGGGATACCTCACAAACTGGATTTCTTTCCTACTACTCTAAGTGCATTTGCATAGGGTGCTTTGTTAAGAAGAGCTTATTAATAGAAACCCCTAACCTTTGAAATAAAAGGGATGGCATGTGGTAAATATAGCACCAGTGTAAAATATGAATTGTTCTGTTACATAATGCATGTATTAAGTTTTTAGTAACTTGAGAGCGCATCTTGCATATATCAGGAGAAAACAAAAGGTGTGTGTTTGCTGTAAATAATTGATAAAATGGTTATGCTGCTTGTCTTGCTAGGTTTTACTTTTAAGATGAAAAAAGCATGCAGTTGGAAAAGCAGAACTTTTCTCATACATTGATGTAAGTTGTAGCTTCTTAATTAATGTAAATGTTTGTAAGCTTATATCAGCACAGTGTGGTCATCAGATTGGAGTTATTTTATTTCTTAGCAGGGTGTGCAAGATATGCTGGATCCGATGAAATTCAGATTCGTGCATATGTTCTTGAAATTTGAGTGAGCTCGAATTTGAGATTTTGTTAATCTCTAGTTTGCCACTTATTTTTCAGATAGTTTCAATATCAAAGAGATTTGCTAAGCAGTCATAATTCTCAAACTATTATACAAAAAAAAATCATTAATTCTGCTTTTTAGATTATTTGTCATGCAGTAAAATAAGTGGATTTTAGCGATATTTACAACTTTGTTATGGAGTGAAATAAATTGAATCATTGAAATTCTACTGTTTGGAACTGCTGATTTATGTAGAAAAATGAAACAATTTTTCCATTACTGACGTGCTTCAATATGTGATCTCCATTTGCTGTGGCTTAAATGGTCTCTCCAATACATGCAAAATGTGGCCCTAGAGTTGGGAGTACAGGAGAATTTGGGTGCCAGTAAGGCAACTTTAAACAGAGATTGTATTCTACGGTGTTTCTTGTCAAAACATTGTAAGAAATGCATGACATGTACCTTTGAAGATCCTGTCCTAATGTGCTGTAGGTTGACTAGAAACAGATTCTTGCATGGCACTTCCACGCTCGCTGCAGTCTGAGACAGCTCCACTCCAATTCCAAAAAAGGCCATTTTGCCCTTGTCCAGCCCGCTCCTGCTGCCTGCCGTGGGCTCCGGTGTCACAGCTGTCTGTGAGTCACACTGGGCGAGTGGTTCGGTGGGAGGGGATGGGACGGACACGTTCGCTTTCGCCTGGAAACGTTTCCCGGTTTGACATACCACATCAACACTGGGGATGGTACAGAGAATGGAGTGGAGTTGAAACGAAGAAATCAACTTAACAGCAGAGTCAATGACACTGTTAAGCGGCATTCTTTATTTTATCAGCGCTGGGGATCGTCCTCCATAAGTGCTCCAACAACTGGATGCTCTTGCATTGCTTATATTCACGTAATTATTACATATGCATTACAATTTTTGAAAATTTTGACATACAATACTTCTATACTAAGAAATAATTGATGATAGGTATAATTATTTAGTTTCTTACTTACAATACATTTACTAATTATTAGTTAAATATAAGCTAAGCACTCTGCTTCTAAACAATGTATCGCTTAATCTTCTGTCTCCCTCTTGTCATGCAGAAGGATCTAAAACTTGAAAAATATCCCCTCGTTTTGCAGGTGGTCAGAAAGCATTTATCTCACGTCACTTGGTTACATGAATTTGGCAGCTTCTCTTCAGAGTGTGGCAGGAAGGAACAAGGAGGAACTCTTTTGGCAGCAGGGTGGATTTCCTGGATTAACGTGGTCTTGTAGTTCCACTGTCAGTTGTCTCAAATGTCTGGGATGTCAGACAGTCCCAGGGAAAATCTGTAATTCAAAGAGCCTGTGTATGGCTTGGTGTGCCTGTGTCTTCTGGGCTGGGTATGATTGTCCTGAAGAAAACAGAAGGACTGAAGATGGAGCTTAAGAAGCAATTGCATATCGACAGTTATTCAAAGCAGAAAAGATCTTTATTGTGGAATAGTAATTTTATTTTTTTTTTTTTTTTTAGCAAGGCTTAAGAGGGAAAGTACCACCTCTGAAAACCATAGGAAATTGAAGTAGAAGCAAGATTTGGTATTTCAGTCTCTTCAGAAAGTCACAACTTGCAGATGTTATTTGACTTCTGCAGAATATGTTAGTCAGTGAAGTCTCTGTAGCTAAAGAGGCTGATAGACCACCAGGGAATCCATGGAGATGCGTCGTCTGCTGAAAGAGCTGAGAACCTTAGGGAAAGGTTAGAGAGGCTTGGCAGCTTTCTCTCTCCCAAACAAGTGTGACAAGTTGGAAAGAGGTATGACAACTGGACTACAAACTGCACTCAGGAACACAGTTTCTCTAGGAGCTTGCGTAAATCTCATGTGAGAGTTGGACTAGAGCTTAATCTCAAGCTGCTGAGTGCTTTTTGGAATGCCCTGATTAGTACTCATAAAGGTGCAGGTTTTCTTGTTCAGAATGTGTCATCCTGTTTGAAAAAGTCTATGTCATGATAGCTGTATGGTAAAATGTTATATGTTGTGAAGCTGCCAAGCTTGTGTGGATGGGAAGTCACTTCTGGGTTTCCCAAACTAAATGCTCTTCGGAGTCACGTTTTTTCAGTCTTAGTACTAACAGTTCCATCTTCCAAGGGCAACTTCAACATAAAAAAACCCAAACCAAACCAAAAAAAAACCCCACACAACCAAAAAAATCACCACAAAACAGAAAAACACATGCACACATACACCCCCCCCCCCCCCCAAAAAAAACCCAACCAAACAAAAGACCACGAACAAACCCACCAAAACCCCAAAAATAAACCAACCAAAACCTCTGCATTAATTGGTTTTAGAGACCAGGTTGTACTTTCCCAAGTTATGGGTTATTCCCTAACAGTAACAAAACATGAAGATGAGAAGTTGGGCATTGAGCTCCCTTCTCTGCTAGATCTCAGCTGTAAGCTTCCTCTGCCTTGTACTTGCATCCCTCGTAGCACTAGCAGATGCCATTACCTTTAGGTCTGATTGGTGTGTGGGTTTTATTTTACCTGACCATTACTTTTCCATAGGTAAGCTACTGTCACATATATATACGTATATGAGTACAGCAAGTAGTAATTTGGTGGTTGTTCTTGGATGTATAAGCCAACATTTTATTTCTCCTGCTAGAACCATGTTGCCGTCTAGTTCTCAAAGAGAAGTACAGTGGCTTTTACAGGAGTTTTGGCAACACGTTTTTGTCACTTGGACCACTCAGACACATCTGTGTGTTCCTCTGTACTTGTCTGTGCCAATATTGGGTATTATCTTTGGTGGTGTTTCATTGTAAGCATGAGAAGCAGTGAATGGGCTAGTCAGGCAGATAGCCAGCTATTAAGTGTTTGTGGTAACATTCATCAGTGAGCTGGCAAATGGTAGCATATTGCAGCAAATCCAGTCCTTCTATGTGATACTTGCTTTCTGGGCTTGCCACAGCAAAAGTGTGCTTAGTGAATAACAGTGAACAAGGGTGATGTTTCAAAGTAAATGCCTTGCTCCTCTGCTGGCACATTTACTGACGCTGATAGGATCAGCACCAGAACTACTGCTCGATATTTTTCTTTGAAACATTTCCCAATGCCATTACCCTTTAGCATGGTGACAAATTTTTCGTGCAGTTATCGCAAACTAGTGTATGAATTCGAAGTGCCAGGATCAGTTCATCTGTAACTGATAAAGCAGCTGGTGGAGCACAATGCAGAAGCCATGAGCACTCAGTCTTGGTTTGTGCCTAAAAGTAATGAGGGATTTATCCTTTTTAAACCTTTGAGGATTTTGCGTGTAATTATCTAAATCTTCTCCAAGCTCATGGTTCTGTTAAGTGCCAGTGAGGTATCTGATTGAAAGTGGTCAGGTACTCTATTTTACATATGTCAGAAGGCTTTCATAAAATGAAGCAAAATCCGTCATCATGGTTGCAAATGGGTATCTTTGAGTGCTACTTCTTAAAAAAAGTTTGAAGGTTTGTTTTTTTTTAATATTTGTATACCAGATTAAGTATCACAATACAATATTTAATTTAATAATAGTTACAACTTCTTCTCTTGAAAAATGCTGGCAATCAGCCTCAAGAAGGTTCAGACTTTCTTGGTGTTGTATTAGTATATATGTCTGTTGCTACTGGCATTTCAGTTCAGATAAATACTGTTAGAAGGGAACATCTTAAAATTAGCAAGTACTGATGACCAGGCACTCTGAAACTTGCCGGCCTTGCTCAGGGGACGAAGGGGACTCTGACAGCACGTGAAGCAGCGTCCTGTGTCAAGAGGCTGTTCTGCAAGGGCTGTGAGCACTTTGCAGGACATAACCAGGTTGTGATTCTCAGGTTTTCAACCCAGTGGAGCTTGTATTATTGTAATGGTTACCAGTCTTGCACTACTGCATCTGTTTGGCTAATGGATGTTGATGAATAATGAAAAATCAGATCATTGAGCAAGAGGCAGACAGGGCAAATGAAGTGCGTGCTTGTGTGTGTGTGTGTGTTATAAAACTTGTAGCAACTTGGTATCTTTGGACATCTTCAGTGAAATTTGGTAAAGGGAATATTAAGGGTCTTCACTGGGATCAAAATATGAACATACTGGGTGGGAGGAATGGACTCTGACTGCCAAGCAGTATGATCGCATGTACCTTATTTCCGTAGGAAACCAGACTGAAAAAAAGCAATCACGGGGGTGGGCAGTAAGAGGAAACAGGCCAGCAGAGGAAAAGGGAGGCAAGGATCTATAATAGGAAAAATTAAGACTGGAGTCAACACAGGATGGAAAAAAATAGCAAAAATTTATATTTCTAAAATACGGGGAAAATGTCACAATCAGGCAGCAAGAGGATTGTCCTTCTTTAAACCTCAAGTGTGGGTTGTAACAGGTATTTATCACCCTGGTAAGTAGGTTGGGGCTACCTGGGTGTGGGTATCTCTCAAGACATGTATACAAGCACTAACTTGTTAAACCTGTCAGCCTACTGTTTTAGCAGCAATATCACAGGAATGCTGTTTCTTTGAAAAGGGTGCACAAAGGGCAAACAAGTTACTTGATTTCTAGAATGTAAGTGAAGAGGGATGTTTGAGGGAAATGGTAAAACTCGCTGCTCTTTCATGTTCTTCCTCCAAAGAAAACATCTTAAATAAAATATTGGATCTGCCTGCTGGGAGTATGGCTCCACAGACAATTATCTGCGTCATTTTGTTGTTTCCCTGACATGAATATTTTGCAATTCACATAGTTTCCTACCACAATGTTTTATAAAGAGGATGAGTAGATAAAGAGAGCGTGGTGGCAGATTAATTTCTGTATGACCAGACAGTTTGGCCATACCTTCTGGGTAGACCTACCTGAAAGTTATCATTGTGTTATATAATGACTTAACGCCCAAATCACTTACAGTATCACTTATCAGCTCTGAAAGTGCCTGGTGCAGGGCAATCCAGGATATGAATAGGTTGTCCAGAGAGGCCTTGGATTCTTCATCCTTGGAAGTTTTTGAGGCCTGACCAGGAAAAACCCTGAGTAACCTGGCCTGCAATCAATAGTGACTGTGATTTGAGCAGGTTGGACTAGGGACCTACCGAGGTCCCTTTCAACCTAAATTGTTGAAAGAGACCTCTAAGGCTGTGTGTTATTTTCTTGCAGTCCTCACATTTATTTAAAACTTGAAACTGCCAATGATTCAAAACATCAGATGTTCTTGAATGTTTGGCAGCGTGACTCAGTGACTCTGAATTTCTGGAAACTTGCACTGGCTGACAAAATACACAGGAGTCCTCAAATTAGAGCCGTTGGGTAACTCCACCACTGAAGCAGTAGTTATCGTAAACCCAGCGGGTGGTCCTTTGTCCAAAGGTGGTCCAAATAAAGGTGCCAGCTTTTGTGATTCCAGAGAGTAAATTATCGACGTAAATGGAATGGTTCGGAATCTGAACAGAAAGTTAAAATCCAAAACATACCTCAACTCTTCTCATTTTTGACCACGTTCTGTCTTGGGAAAAGTTGTCCTGTTGTTTCTGTGGGGGGTGATGTTGACAATACTGCCGTCCTTCCCTGACCTGCTCAGAAACAAGAGGAAATTTGCCGTGTGCTTCTGACCTGGGCGGAAGCCACACGGGCCCACTCCTGGGTGGCAGCGCAGGGTCCCCAACCTGCCGTGTCAGGTCCTCTCTGCTGGCATTTCCTGCAGCTTTTAGTCGTTCCGGAACAGTCTGCAAATCTCTTTCATCAGGTAGCACAGTATAAATTGGCTGCAGTGTAGATACACCAGCTCGCAAACCTAAATCATAAACCTATTTACCTATGACTAGGCTTCAAATTACGTTTTCAAATTATTCAAATTGATGTTTTCTTTTTGCGCAAACGAAATATACCAGTCCCATCTATCAGGGTAAGAGGAGAATATGTTCGGAATAGAATTAGTTTGTGGGTAGAGAATTATGGCTTTCATACATACCCTGTTTTGATGAAGAAATAAATGCTGGCATTTCACTTCTCCTTATGAATATTGATCAAAACATCGGCTGTTACTGTTTCGTATTATATTCTTGAGAGCATACATTTCTTGGCTCCTTAAAAATAGTGATTTTGTGGGGAGTTTTGTGTTTTCCTGTTTGTTTTTTGTTGTGTGGCCATATGGAGTACACCCTTCTTCCAAACAAGTCTGAGTACAATAATGCAAAATCAGCTTGAGAGGAAAGGCAGTGATGCATACGAATATATTGCACATACAACGCCTATCCCAGATTCTGATTACTGCCTCACAGTCATGAATAAACAAACTCTCGCAATTACTCTCAGCTAATGTTACCCTGACAACAGTATATATAACAAAATTCAGTAACCTCTGCCAACTAAACCCCCAGTACAGCTAATGCTCCTGTTTGCCAGGATGAAATAGTTTCATTAAGTATTAAATCAACTCCAAATCATAAGTTCTGCTTTTAATATTAAGATCAAAACTTAATTGGTAAAGTGTAACTCTTCATTCCAGTGTATGGAGAGAAGTTTGCTTTGAGTTCCCTATTTATAAAAGTGATATGAGAAACAAGAAGCTGGAGCTTTTTACCAGTATATAGTGGTGGGTATATCACTTGGCATTGTTCTGGCAAGCACAGCAAACACAGTTCCCTGATGATTTTTGGTGCAAGTTTCTGCTCACTCAATTTTGCCGACTGTGTGCGTGCTGCTGGTCTGGATGTCAGAGGGTTGAGGGACAAGCAGCTCCTGGGGGAGCAGGAAAGCAAATTGGAAAGATTTTTTTGATTTAACTTACTAAGAGGTAAAAGTTGTGCAAACCAGTACTTAGAAACAGCAGGTTACAACGTGGTGCAAACGGGGTTCTGCTCCAAAATGCTGATACATTAAGTATCAATTTAAACAAAGTATTGGTTTCTTGCTTCCCCTGTGCAGTGATCTGCTGCGTAGCCTCTGTTGTAGTCTCTGTGATGATGAGATTCTGTGGCTATTAGGTTTTATCTTCAAATTTTCTTTACTTTTAAGGAATCTTAGATGTCTTGACAAAGACCTGAATTTTTCCGTTTTGAGGGAAGTCCTATCCAATTTTTTTTCTGTACATTCAGATATTCATGTTTGGTGCTGAGCTTTCCAAGAGACAAAGCACTGAAGTTGCGGGGTTTCCAAACACCAACACCTGCTGAATACTAAAAGCCAACATTAGTTAAATGCACAGGCAGCTTGTAAAAATAGTAACTTCTTTTTAGGAGGGAATACTTTTTTTCATTTACATCTATTAAACCAATTCATTTTAACATGTAGTACTTCAGTTGACCGATTGAGATGGAAGGAGCAGGACCAACCTAGGATTCTTGCAGTTGTTGAAGTGGTGGTAATGAGGTCTGCTGATCCTTCCTTTCTGAAGGACACAGTTCCAAGAAAGACAGCATTAATGTCCTTCTCTGCAGACACTATTCTGTTTATTCGAATCCGAGTACATGCTCTGCTTGATACATTATATTTATTGTCTTTTAAAATATAAAACTCATTGAATTCACTTGCTTTAATGCAGCTTACTGCATTTCTAAACTGAATCCCAACTTTAGCGAGGTGAAGTTTGGTATACTTCAAAGCAAGGAGAACTGTAGACAAAATAATAAAATATTTTGTCACCAGTTGACAAAACAATAAAAATGTTAGATATAAGGGATTTTTTTTTAATGTACAAGATGGCTTAAACTCACATGCATTTGTGTCTTTCTGCTTTGGAAGTTGCTTGGGATCAACTTATAGCAGCAGGGTTTTTTATAAATGCTTAAGCCAATTATTTTGGTATTCTGTTTACTAAGTAGCATTATTGGTAAAATTGGTTATTTCTTAAAAAAAAAAATACTTGGGTTAGTAGTATCTGCCAGAAGTAAAATGACTAGATTTCATTTACCCTCTCCTTGAATTTTAATAATAGAATCTGGTGTTCAGCAAAATTAATCTAATGACCTGCATTCTGTAGTAGTGATCTATAACTCGATAACAGAACTTTCACATTCATTTCTTATCTGTAGTTGTATTTTCTCAGTCTGTCCTGGTTTGAAGGGAAGGAGGCAGGAGAAGCTTGCAAAATAACCAATGTGTATCAGAGCCATCGGCAGTGGTATTTACTTGTATATGAGTCTGATTGGACTGGTGTGGGTCTTGTAAATCATTTGAGTTGGTGTTGCTGAGTAAGTTTGTTAGAAACAATTTGGGGTTTGGGGGGATGATGGTCTCAATGGCCCTGTGGTGGGGGACACCATGGTGGGCATTTCTGCCCAGCTGAAAGGCGGAATCGAGCAGAAAATCTAGTAGGGTCTCATTCTTAAATTTCATCCTTTGGATAGACAAGAAACATCCATTGACAGAGGTATTACTTGTGGAGTAACACCTCTGCTAAGTACGAAGAAGCAGCACAGCTATTGTTCAGTACAGCTATTTCTTCATTTTATTAGCTGCTACATGGTTTTTTTGCTGAGAGGTTTTCAGGCTTTCTTGGTTAGAATTCCTACTGCAATCTGTAATCTCCAGTTCAGACTTCTGTTTCTGTGTGTCTGTGAGGTTTGGTTTGTTTGTGTTAGCATCTGAAATACATCGCTAGGGCAGTGACCCCTCTTGTAAGAATTCTGTTCGGCTTATAACTCATTAGCTTAATCATAATATAAGATGAGGTAAAAAGGGAGTTTGGGCTGATTCACAACGAATAGTTCTGTGATGTTTTATTCAGTTACAAATGGAAAAAATGAAACTGTTCAAAGACTTCAGAAATTTTAGTGTAATAATGTCTCTGATTAGGTGGAGAAGAGCAATTTTTTTGCATGCTTAGAAGTGTAAGCATCTTTGTTGACACCATACTTGATCTTGTGCAGTTTAGTTTGCGCCACTGTGTTTCCTTATTGATTTGGTCTTCATAATCAGAGCACTGAGTTGTACCAAATGTATCTAAACAGTAGTCCTCATCTTGTGATATGCTAGAAATAAAGAAAATATTCCGAATGGGAACTAGAGAGGAGAAAATTGATGGGATCTGCAGGTACAGTGGAACTCATCAATCAGATATTTTGAAAAATGTCTTGAGTCCATTGGGACTAGAAGAACAAAGTAGGTGGAGGTTGGTTAGTGCTGGGCATCTTTTAGGCTGCAGCCCTTCAATATTTGGTCTGGTTGAGACCTGGTAAATGTTGCTTCACAGAAAAGATAGTTCAAAGTAAAAATGTTACATTAGCCACGGATCTTGTAGGAAATGGTTTCATTGCTATTGAGTAGAGACAGCTCTCTCTTGAGAGCGAGTTGTTAAAGGTTTAGCTCGTCCTAGATGAAATAATAAAACGTAAAGCTGAACTCTGCTTAAGAAGAGAATTATTCTAGTGGCTGAAGGATAGGACAGATTTTCTCCGGGGTTTACCAGTAATGAATCAGCTCTCTCCCTTCCGCTCGGTCCTTCACTGATTCGTAAAACCCTAAAGAAGAGGGAGGGGAATCCTTCTGAAAGACAACTTTGCTCTTTACTCACTGGCAGCAAGGCAATACCGATCATCGGATTGAACTTTTTAAAAAATTCTAAGTGTTAATTAAATAGTGTAATTATTGGTTTTTTCCTTCTATATTTCTAATAGTAGTTGAAAAGCTCCTATTGCACTGGGCATGCAGTGAGTACCTCTGGTTTATGGATTATTTTTGGCTTACGATATTTCTCTTTGTAATTGAATTTTCTTTGTTTTTTTTTTCTTAAACAGCAAAACCATTTACAAAATTGGTAAAGGAAATGCAACTCCATCGAGATGACTTTGAAATTATAAAAGTGATTGGAAGAGGTGCATTTGGTGAGGTAAGAGATTTTACTTCGTTGTAGTAATGTAATTTTCATTGCTTGTACATCTGATTTTTTGCTGCAGTTGACCCGTACTAGTCCTAAAGAGAAAAGATTCACACAGATGTATTAAAATACTTCGAAATGTGGGATGTCGCAAGGTGCTACTAGTGAAAGGTCCCTTTGAAGCAGGGTATTTAGCGTCCGGTTCTGCCTTTTCTGTGACTGGCTCCTTCTGACTTCAGTGTAGCAAAACAAGTGTCTCCTCGGTGTGCGTATGGGCAGGGTGGTCCCACCTAGCAGCTGCACAGCTGAATTTGCGATCTCTTCTCCCACTTGCCATATGTACTCTTCTGTGCTGCTGTAATTTAACACAGAACTGGGCTGCTTCTATGGCAGGAACGCGGAGGCTGCTCCACCCATCTGCTCTTCTCTGTAGCAATCTGGTAATGCAGAAAGACGCATTTGGCTGCCTCAAAGGCTCTTCCCTGTCATCTTTGAAGATCAAAGGCTGCTGGATCTTTTTTTTTTGGACAGCAAGTTGAATCATGCTGGGATGATAGGAACGCCTTGTGTTTTGAGGACTTGCCAGTCACAGGACCCTGGACTGAAGCTTTGCTTCTTAATATGCTTGATGAAAGTCTCATCAGTCGTAGAAGTCTGATAGGGCTTTCCACTGGCAAAAGCATTCATGAACATGTCCCCTGCAGTAGGCACAGCATACCTGAGACTTCTGGAAAACCTCGGAGACAACCCTTCCAGCATTTAAGTACGTGTGACTAAAGCCATAGCTGCCAGCAAAAGAAGTTATTAACCAGAGAACTTTTAGAATTAAAAATCCCTTCCATTTCTTTCAGGAAGCTTCTTTTAAGTAGTGCCACAGTAAAGTAAAACGTAGTGACAGCCATTAGTGGCTCGTTTCAGCTCATTAGCACTTGGTTACAGCTGCTGCTGCCAGTGGCTAAGGCTGGGCTTCCTTATCTTCATCGCTTCTTGTCTCCACACAGAGCGGGACTGTGTGCTGTGCAGGGCTTTCCTTCCAAGCATGGCGTGCCCTGCACTCTTTCACATAGGGTTTGGTTGTGGGACAGAGATACCACAGGCAGACCAGAAACAAAGCTGGAAAAATGGCAGGAACCTACTCGACCCAGGTTCGGAAAGCAACGACTTTTCTATGTGCATATGCACTTGGTGGTGGATGAAGAAATAGCTTCATATCCATGTCATTTTAAGCTACTTCCAAGGCAGCTTTTGAGGAAAGTGGATACCTGAGACAAAAATAAGTGTTTCAAGAACATCTCTTCACCTGTGCCATCATCTAATGATGTGGTGAAGTAACATGTAGCTCCTGTGAAATCATTGTGACCGTATCTGCTGAAGGTACTTGAGCATTTTAAGTAAAATGTCCAGATAAGTGATAAAATCTTGACCTGTAAGACAAAAGTTCACCTTCTGGTGGATATTGAACTTGAATTGCAACATTTGTTATAAAAAAGGAAGTGTTATCTCAGGGTAGTGGAAATACTGCATGCGGATCAGTTGGTTGTTTCACTTGAGTGTTTGTTTTTAGCTGATGTGTATTATTTGGACATGGCTTTTAGAAAAGATACTGCAAAGAATTTGGCAGGAGAAAGCAGAAATGGGAAAAAATTTGCTAAGTCTAAGGAAGGGCTGAAAGCTACAAATTCAGTCTAGAAAAGAGGTCTGAGCAGAGAGGTTCATTTTGAAGAGAGTTCCCCCACTTACTGCAGAACCATTTTGCTGCGCATGAGCTGGATTTCTTTTGGAGGAAGCTGAACCAGAACCTCTGTTCCAGGTGTGCACCAAATGTGCTTCTGGCCCCAAACAATATATTAGAATCAATCACTGGGTTTGACTCGACCAGGCGAGATACAGCGTGAAGCACAATTCCTGAAGTGCACACAGTATAGATGGGAAGGCTCAGCACAGGCTTTCTTCTGTTGTTCTGGTCTTGCTGTGCCAAATTACTTGCTATAGCGGCTGTGACCGCTGCTATCTAAAGAATTTTGGATTAATGTTTTGGCAGTTTGTCTTTTGGTGGGATTAAAGGTGGTTTCTGGATCTTTTCAGAACTAGACTGGTAAATGCTATAGCTATCAAAAATGGTTTCAGGTCAAGGGAACCCTTTATAGCATCTTGCAGATGGAGTCAGTGTTGGGAATGCCTTCACACAGCATAACTGTAAGGGCGGGCTGTTTTCCATAGTTCTTGCTCTGTTCTTTTTCAAAAAGATGCTCTTCTCCACTTAAGCAATTGACGAACTGGAAATCAGACAGCAGATGAAGTATTTATATGAACTTCAAGAGTCTTCAGTTTATTCTTGCTAGGGCATCTAGGATGATATTTCTTAGCTTTGGATCAAGAGTCTTAAAGTGTTGATTCAGGCACTCCAAACACTATTAATACAAGTTTCCATACAGAACTTGTATCTTTTATACAATGTTTTCCGTATTCTTTCATTTGGACAAGCATCAAGCTTAACCAAAGCAATTTGTACATCTCATCCCCTCCAGTGGAAATGGAATTTCACAGAAGTAAAACGAGAAAATATCTTAATTTCATCCTTCTGTTAGAGCTCTGAGTACTCACAAAGTCAGTGGTGTTAATTATCTCTCGATATCACAGTCTTGTTCTTATTCTAATTATAAAAGTCTTAGTTTATAGTTGTAGCAGCTTGAAATGTTAGGATCAGTTTAAATTTTG
The DNA here is from genome assembly GCA_013399365.1 of Pampusana beccarii. NCBI lineage: Eukaryota > Metazoa > Chordata > Aves > Columbiformes > Columbidae > Pampusana > Pampusana beccarii. Next base: position 1,060,077 of record VWYH01007541.1, on the reverse strand, counting down.
CAGAAATCATTGATTTTAAGTTCATCATACTTTAATTCCACTTGCCAGAGAATATGTCATGCTTTTTGCTTATGAATGAATCCTTTGACCCTTTTGTATATTACACTGCCAAATATTACTGGCATTATAAAATAGTAATTACATGAAGGTTGAAATTTCATAACAAGAAAATAAAATCGAGTTTCTGGAGAGCGACTTGTGTAAAGCAACACTTCAGAAAACTGAATGGAGGAGCTGTAAGTAATTTTTCCATGGTACATTCATACATACATAGGAACTATGTTAGAAATTATTTGATGGAATTCTAGTGGTTATTAGTTATTGTTTAACAAAAAAGCAAACAAAGAGCCCCACAACTATCTGCTAGAAATAAATTTTTGAAATACCTGTAAAATATTTGTTAGACTGCATAAAGAAATTAATCAGAATTAAACTAAACATATTCATGTTAGAATTAAGTAATTTAAATTAAATGCTGAACAGCTAAACAAGCCAGACTTCAAAAAGGATGAAAACTACATTCCATTCTTCTCAGTTTAGCTGCTTTGGACTTTTTGGAGAATGCCAGGGGCTTTAGTCTTACCAAAGAACTTTTGCATAAATCAGTAGATTTGAAGAAAGATAAATAAAATAAAGGGATTATATTAGTTATTGGTGAGGATCAGTAGTCAATTTTTGCGACACGACATGTAAGCCAGAGAAACATGGTCTTTGACCAGAGAGAGGACAGAGACCACATCTGAGCTTGTCCTTGTGAACACAAATCAGTATCTGATTTAAGGCAGATTCATATAATCACCAGCACGTATCTTTACTGGCATGTCAGTGCCTTTTCTTCCTTTCTCCTTTTCAAACCAGCAGAACTCAGCCTGGTTCTTTACAATTTTCCAGTATTATGAAAACAAAACCCAACCGGTAATACAAAACCACCTAAGTGAAAGTTCTTATAGCATGGGAGATTTGAGAAAGCAAGAGAAAAAACTTTTCCGTGAAGTTCACATTATTATGGTAAGACAGAAATAGCCTAGCTCAGAACCGAGAGATTTCTTCTCTAGCCACCTGCCAAAACACGCAGTTCTCCTTTTCTCATAAACTAAGCCAGCTGCTTTGCATGCAGGTTAAGCTGAATGTCTGAATATCCTTTACAGCAATATTTAAGGCTCTGACTCCTGGAGTCACTGGCTTGAGAATACAATTTAATTTTTTCAGGAGTTTCATAGTCACGAAGAAAATTTTGACATGTTCTTTGAGTGCATGACAGCTAGAATAGCATATAATTTGAAATGCTAGCTGTAAGAACTGCTTGTGGCTCTTCCCCATCTCCCAGGGTGTATTCACCTGGGTGCATACCTAGCTGGGTGGAATACTTTTCCTAAGTATTTTGGTTACTTTCAGTCTTTTTTGTGGGTCGTATAGGCAGATAGCTCATGTGCAGAGGTGTAACCTCCACAAGGAGTAAAACTAATAATTAAAAAGCCTCCTGAAATAAAATCAGAACTAAAATAGGTTTCTGTAATCTTAATTCTGGTTTCTATTAATAAAATTAGTGTAGAAGTCTGTAGACAAGAATGTTTTGAAGGGTGAAGTTTTGGTTAACTAGTGAAAATACACTTTCTTTAGAAGAAGATTTAAAGACTATGAGCACAGAATGGAAAACTCCTCCAGCTTTTAGACCTTTAAAAAAACCACACCAAACCAAACAAACCCAGTCCCACCTGTGGCTTGAAGTTTGCATGTGCCTGACTACTCCTTCCGTCTAGGAACACCCTGGACCATTATTTGAAATGAAATAATGTCCTGAGAACCTGTGCTTGGTGGGATTGTGAATACCTGAGAAACTTAGGCCAGCCCAAGCAGCGCTGCTGGGTGCTCGGTGTTTGCCCCTGCACGCCGGGGGAGCTGGGAGCACTATTGCTGCAGTGTGCTGAGAGGGACAGCACGAGCAGCCTCTCTGTGGGGGCTGTCTGGCTCTATATGTTTGCCCTTGTTCCTTTGCAAGCTCCATCTGACCTCTTAGTAATGTACTTATAAGTCTTTAAGATCACTTTTCCTCATGTTGTGTAAAGGACCGTTTGGGCACGCTCCCGTAGATGAGCACATCTCGATGAAGAGCAGTTGTTGAAGGCAGAGCCGTGCCAAGATGTACCTTGTTTGAGAACCTGATTCTATAACGCGGCTGACACCTCTTGGAAATTTGGCAGCATGAGACTGAACAATTGTTTTCCTTCCCTTGTTTGTTAGCAAGGATTTCTCAAATGGAGCAACACGCACTGTGGTTCCAGCGGAAGGGTGGAACTGCTTGGTCTTGCTTAGCACAGAAATAACTAAAACTCTTAATGTGCCCCACCTAAGCATTACTGCTCTGGATGGATTAAAAGTAGCTTTTCATATAAACACTTGTTGTGTACGGACTTGATCTGTGTAGTGTTTCTAAATAGTACGTCACCTCAACTCAGGTTGCTTAGTCAGAGTCTTAGCTGGAATCAAAAGACGTAAAAATGTGTTTTCAGAAGAAAATAAATACTGGTTGAAGCAACAAGGCTGATCCCCTATGTATCACAGGTTTCTGATAAATTATGTGGTTCCTAATGAGGGATATACTGGCTGTGGGTGAAGTGAATGTGCAAAACCTGCGCTTCCTGCGGACAGTTGTCCTTGGCAGGGACACGCAGGGGTGTCTGTGCCTTTTCCACCTTGTAATCGCGCTGTAGGGTACCGAGTTTAATGTTTTTATATACTTCTAGAAATGAACCTGGGGCACAGTGAGCCTACAGACTGCAAGTAAGGCTGTTTCACCTATTCTGAAGCTTTGGTGACTGGTATTAGGTACCCAGCAGGGACTGTACTTTCCTATGTTGTACGTTAACAGAAGGTGTAAGTATTGCACAAAACATATGACGTTTTTCATCTAGCTATTCAAAGAGTCAAAGCATTCAGAATACGATGCAGAAGAAATATTGTGTTAGCGTTGCTTTTCTACACTATGCTCTTCACCAAAAAAAATATATATATAATCAAAGCAGGCTATTTTCTGCTGTGGAAATGGACGAAGAAAGAAGCTGCTTTGTTTTGAAAATGCTGGTTGCTATCTCAGTCCTCCCCACTCTCCTCTGTTTGTATGGCAGCACCAAGTTACTATGGTGACAGGCAGGTTGGAAGGGGCTGGAGAGACACAGTTCATTGTGGTGCTGCTGCCAGACCAGCCACTTGTCTCTGCCACCCCCCGACTGCTGAGGAAGAGCTTGGGTGTTATTCGGGGCCTTTATTCTTCTTTTGCAGAACCTTTCTGGCTGGCACTTTTAAGTGCTTTCTTATTTACACAACATGGAGATCAACATCGTGTGTTCAAAAAAAAAAGATTTTGCTTTGGAAATGTGCACCGTGGCGTATGAACCCTACCAAAAGACACTCTGGTTGCTCATTTTAAATGTAAAATAGACATTAAAAAACCTGATAGAGAAGTCCAGACCAGTTTTTCCTCAAAGATGCAGTATTAAAACCGTTAACTGATGAGCTATAGTTCAAAGATTTTTCACATCCAAGAGTATCAGGAGGATAAGGCAGTTCCTGCAGTTGTTTTTTCAGTATCTAGTGCCCCAGGTATCAATAGCATGAGACAGAAATAGTAGAGTAAAAGTGGCATGTATACAAGCTTTAACTGAAGGAAATGACTGTAATATTTGATTATGAATCTGGTAATAAGACATAACGGGTAAATTGTTTACAGCTGAAATGACATGCTGTCTCTTCTCCCTGTTGAAAGGCTTGTCTAAAATCTCTGCTCAAATGTCTAAAGTCATTCCAAATTCCTGCCAAAGGTTAATTCGTGGTAATGTTACACTATTTTATCCGTGTAATTGTATTGTCCATTAGCCTAAGCAGATATCATTTATCATCTGATGTCCTTCCTTCCAATGTTATGTGTAGGTAGCGATCATATCACTTCTATCACTTTTTGACCTTTTTTTTTTTTTTGGAACAAGTAAAGGTTTTTTTGTTCCCACGGTAGTATGAGAGGCTCTTTGGTTCCTTGATCGTCTCAATAGTCCTCCTTCACACCTGCTTCAGATAAAGTTTATTTCTCTGAGGTGTGTGTTTGGGGGTTTTCCAGTCAGTTTGTGTTTCTAGGAGGCAGTAATGTTTACCCACCCCTTGTGGTGTGTATCTGCCTATGAATTCCGGAATCCTGTTTGTCTTTTTCTTATCTACCTGCCGTTATGAGCTGATTGCATGAGGATTATCGCCTCTGTGTCTGTGTTCCTCTTCTTTTCAGCTGAGAACCTTTTGCATTTGAGTTTCACCTTGTTCCTGACAGTCCAGTCCTCGAGGATAAGTTTTACCTGGAAGTCTAACATGCTGTGAGCATAAGTAGCATCCTAGTTAGCTTTTTTAACCTTTGCTTTGAAATTAATGCCAGCATGGTTTCCAAGAAGTCTTTTTAACTATCATAATTGTTTTCTGGAAATCCAGTCTTGGATTTAAATGATTTCTGCACTTTCTTACGCCACACTTACCGTTTACACTAAAGAAAATCTGTGACTTGATGCTGCTTACCGATGCTGGTCATGTCACTCAAAGGGCAGAGTACAGTGGTGGGAAGTTCCGTCGTGTTTGCAGAGGCTGATTTGACTCAGATTCCCACCGTGTAGGTTTTATCAGGGCATGAGGAAAGGTGGAACTTGGCCTCAAATGGCTTTGGACATTGCAGCTGTAAATGACAATATCGAGCGGGTCTTGAAGATCAAAATGCAGCAAAATACTTCTACAAAACAATTCAAGAAGCAAAATACAGGCTCTTGCCGAAGTCTAAAAATATTGGTTCTCTTTTTAATTTTATTGCAGTACAAGTGAAACAGAGCTTTGAAATGGATGACAGAAGTAATAAAAATATGATAGTTAGGGCGTTGTGGCATGTAGTTACCACAGCTGGCTCTCACTTATGCTTTAACCCCAGTCATCATACATCTTTTTGACATAAATATGTCTAAAGTTGATTGAAGTGGAGGCACTAGGATTCATTAGGATTTCAGAGTCCTTGAGGCAGCATACTTTATTGCAGTGACGAGATACAAGCCGGCTAAGTTTTAGTTTCACTAATTTGACATAGGCATCGAAGATAGTTGTTCTGGGTCAGAGGTGTGTGGATTAGTTACCCCACGTCCCATCCCTTTGGCAACACCTGGAAAGGTACAGGAAAATAATCCAAGGACAGAGCAAAGCTGAACCCTCCCAGCTTCCATCGGCTGGGGGTTCAGGGACCCCCTGAGCACACCTGTAACCAGTGGTCAGTAGGCACTGAGACTTCTCCTGTCTGTGTTACTCAGGTATTAAGCATGTACTTAAATACTTTCTGAATATTTAGGTGTCCACAGCAGCCTGCAGCTGAGTTCCAAAACTGTGGTGCAACAATAAGACTTCCTTAATCTTGCTACCTTTTTATTTTGTTTGATGCTTTTCAATTTGTGTATTATGAGAAATGTCACATAGTTGCTCTCTGTTCATTTTGTCTGCAACATTTGTGGTTTTGTGTGCCTGTCAGAGTTGTTATCTCTTCCAGGCCTGCAATATTTTAGGTTATTAAATTTTGTTTTTCAGAAACTGTTTTATACCTCTGCTTGTGCCTTTTTTCTTTTCATTATCCTTAACATACTTTTTTTAAACTTCTATTACAATGTAAGTTATAATAGCTTTGGAAATGAAGAGTGAGCATCAAAATTAAATCCTGATCTTTTACTTTCAAACTTTGAAAATAAAAGCAGTACTTTTGTTCTTAAAGTGGGCATCTACAGCAGTTTACAAATCTGTGTCCTTTGGAATACCTGTGAACACCAACTATTTTTTCTTATGTTAGTAGATGTGGTGGATTGGTATGTAGTATAGGAGCCGTCATATTTAAAACCTGGCATCTTGCATGGTTAGCACCATTGCAATAGGAGATTTTCTGTTTGATCTCGCAAAGCGGTCATCAGTGTGGTTATTGCAGTTGAATTTGAAGTATGCCAGAGGAAGAGGAATTAATACAAAAGTAAGAAACAACAACTACACCACAGCATCTCAGAAGCAGCCAAAGCATTACATGACAAATGTAAACTTAGAAATACTGCCACCTGATGAAGACCATGAAAGAAAGATAACTCGAGGAAACACTAAGGTGTTTTATGGAACAAAGGGTGCAGAATTCTTTGCATTATGGCAACAATATTCTTGTTTATAATAGTACTGAGTTTATCAAAGCATAATTTAGTTTGTGCTTCCCTGTTTCGGCTCAGAGATCGCTGAAGTTTGGGTTTTGCGTTTCTCTTTCTTTGTTTCCTTAAAAAAAAATATTAATGATTAGAGCGGCTTGAGAATCAGGTCTAGTCAGGCCAAAATTCTGTTACTTCTGTGAGGCATCTTCTGTACCTTTCAGGTTTATTTTCAGAGATAAAATTCTCAGGGAATTACTTATATTGCTGTACGCTTGCATTCATTTTTCGGCTGGCAGAAGCAGCTGCCCCACTGTCACCCTTACAACTAAAGCAGCAGTGTGTTTACTGGTGCTATAACTAAATAACCACTTAATGTGAAAATATGAGTCAACTTTCCTTTTATTAATTCTGGTTTTTCTTCCACAGAAGACAATTATCTTCCTCCAGAAAGTTTAAATTGGGCTTTTTCAAGCAGTCCTTTCAGTTGAAAATAAATAGCACCAATATAGATAGCAACTGGGGAATTGCTAAATAGGTCCTACAGATTTGGCTTCCTTTTTTCTTTTTCCAGGCCTGTTGTCATTTACTATTATGTTCTAACTTTTGCGCAGCTCTCAGCTGTGTGTGTCCTCTGCAGTGCCGCACTCAGATCATTCTTCAGTGGTTCGGCAAGCTTCAGACTTCGGCCATCCTGCAGTGCTTTCAGACAGCGATGGCCTTGGATAAAGTGCAGTAGATGCACGTCTGGGTTCTGGTTTGTGCATTATATTTGTACTTAAATGGCTGAGCAGTTCTGGTGTTGTGGTGTGATGAAACTTGAGTGTTGCTTCTTCAGGGCTCGCAGAGTCGTGCTTGCAAATTGCTTCTGCCCCAAAGCTTTTGTTCATCTGCAGCAGGTAATTGTGCTCAGCTCTGGTCTGTCCCTTCCCTGAAATGGGGGTATTTCCTGAGTCATCGTGTTCTGTATGGAACAGAGTTTAAAATGTGTAGCGGGTATATGTCAGCATCTTGCAGTTTCTCAAAGCTTTTAATGTGCCGTTTGACTTAGAGTGTGCCTTCGGCTGTATCAGGGTAATGGTTCCATTAGGTGTACGGAGAGAGGTTGTTACAATGGCTTTTAGCTGCAAGGCCGCGATGAGGCTGGGAGCAAGGCTAAGCCTTTTAAGCCGTTACTGAAGGTCAGTGTTGAACAGTTTTGTATCTGTCAAGCAACCTCGTGTGTTTGGTTCAGACTTTCTCGTCTTACTCATCCTTCCCCCAAAGCATGAGCAGTGTCTGTGGGAGGTGTTTGTAGGCTAGGAGACACTGGGATGTAGTGTAGCTGTGAATATTCTACATTGTGGACAGAAGCTTCTTGGGGCTGTGTCTTTCCCAGCTGCATTTAGGGCCAGATTCCCATGTCTTTCCACTGATGAGTGCTTGCTCGTCCTTTACTTACGACACGTTTCTGTTCCGTGACCCTGCGTGCGGGTGTGTACCAGGTGTCCCTCATCCCTTACGTGACCTGGTCAGTGGAGCTGCCCACGCCGAAGGGTGGAAGGCTTAGGTGTGCATCTGCAGAGTGAGGTGTCTGTCTAAATGTGAATATCCATTTTTTTGTGTTGCTGGAGGAGCAGTCGTCCCCCTGCCCCTTACCTGGAGCTTCTTTACTGGCGAGATGCAGGGAGGTTTTGTATTTCCTTCTTCACTCCTCAAGACTTCTGATTTTGAATAGTGTTGCTCTGCTTGACACACTATTCCAACCTTGTTTTGTAGTCAGTGTCTTCTTGGAGCTGCTGTAGCTCCTGAATCCCTTATAGATAAGAGTTTTAAAGCAATAGATTAGCTGATATGATTCCTGTTATTTTTCTCACTGCTGTTCAGAGCTCTGTTGGAAGCAATGAAAGCTGGTTGGTTTTCTACTTCTGAAATAGAGACAAGCTGAGAAGCAGAAGAAATATTCAAGCAGTCCATGTATAGTCCTGTGAAAACGTTGCTGTCTTAGTTGTAATTCCTGTTTTTCTTTTGCCAACTGGAAGAATTTTGTGGAAATTATTGCTTTACTACAAGAAGAATTAGTTTTGGTCTTGGAGAATACAAGTCTTGGTCAAAATAAAGTCTTTGCATTCCTAAGCCTTGAAGTTTTTGTATTCTTTTGGTTTTTCTTCCACTGTCCAGCTATGTGCATAGCTACTGTTCATAATAGACCAGTCTAAGCAAGTCTAATGCACAGTATGCATAGTAAAATGCTTCAAGCAAAACGATGAATAAGTACATGCATACTAGTTTTTCTTCTTTTTACATATCTGCATACAGTACACAAAAGCATGTTAATTTGCAAATATCTTTCAAGTTTCTGAACCCTGAAATGTGAAAACAAATTAGTCAAATGTAGTGTATTTCTATTGACAGCAGTCTTTCTTGTTTTCTCAGGCTGCCCTTTTAAATGTTGCCTCATTGGCTGAAGGCACCGGGGACAAGCATCTCTTGTTCTTGGCAAACAATGCAGCTTTACTACACATCTTCATATGAAAGGCTTCATACTCCTCCTATATCATCCCCGTGTACTTGATCATGAGTACTTGACCACACATGGAGTGTTGTGCACATAGTAATGTAGGGGAAATATAGAAGGAGCAAAGATTCAACCTATCGATGTGCGAGCGGATCACTGATGACTCCTTAGTAACTTCTTTTATCCATTTGTGAACATTAGGCTGTTTGGAAATTGTATTTCTCTGACCATGCTTTTTTGTGAATATTAAGCTATTTAAATATTGTATTTCTTTGACCATGCTTTTGTTAAATAAAGATATCTTATTATTTCAGGTTGCGGTTGTTAAAATGAAGTGTACAGAGCGCATTTATGCAATGAAAATTTTAAATAAATGGGAAATGCTTAAAAGGGCAGAGGTAAGTAATATGGTTCTTTAACACAGAGAATTTTTTAAATGGCATTACGAAAATTACATTGAAGGTCTTCCAGATTAGGAAGAATTATTTGATGACCATAGGAGCTTCATTCTTTTTTTTTTTTTTTCTTTTTTTTTTCTTAAGCTGTTTTAATGCAATCAAGTCTGACAGTCCCTTCCAGGCATCTGTTGTTCTCAGCATTACTGTGTGTTCGTTTACCAGACAGTCTGCCCTAGTTCTTACCCTGAATTTATTGGCCAGATTTTTGTTTACAATAAAGGCAAGCTGAAGTCTACGTGAAAGCTGAGATTGGTGCTACTGTGACATTCTCAGCTGTATACAAAAACATGACTGCATTCAGAAAGCGTACATTAAGGAGCTTTGCATCCTACAATTTGTAACAGGATTTATAAAACTGTTGAAACTATAACTAAATATTTGGGAGTCACAGATTCAGATTGTAAAACAAAGTGTGTTAAGAAGGTAAATCTATTTAAGACGGGTATTTTTGATGAAAGGAGATGTACATTGTCACAACAAATTATGTAAATGTGAGTGGTTACTTCACAGATTAAGAAAGGACCTACTAAGAATGTGCCATGGGAAGTGAGACATTCTTAGGATACATACTTAGGATACCCTACTCTTGCAGGGTAGAGGAAAATCTTATTACAAGTGTAATATTACACAAGTCAGCAGGTATTTAGCAGTAGATTTCAGGGGAAAATAGCATGCAGTGCATCCGTACTTGCAGCAGCAGTGATGTGGGGCGAAGGCTGGCTGCTCGCTGAGGGCTGAGCCTGCTGACCTCTCCCTGTCCCAGTCCGCTGTCCCCTTCCTGACACCTCCTCCCCCCAGCCTGCCCTTCCTAGTCCCTCCCTTCCTTGCAGTGAGTCAGTGCCAGCTCTTTTCCTGTGGATACATCTCCTGCCTCTTGCTGAGCCCCTCTTCACCCCTGCTTCTGCCTGATTTAGCCGCTCTCTGTCCATCAGTCCCTGTGGCCACGGCCACTCTGCTGTTCTTCGAGCTGACACAAGAGTTCACGCTCCTGGCCATGCTGCATCAGTGGTTCTGCGTTAAACCTTCCCCTGCATGGGGGAAATTTATCATCCTTCCTACACAAATTTCAGTTAGGTTAACTTGTTGGTCAATATAGAATTATTTTAAACCCAAATGCTTGCAGGGGCCTCCCAAACTCTAATGGAAATACAGCCATGCTGATTTACTACTTTCATTTTTCAAGTGGCTTAATTAAATGGCCCACCTAAATAGATGAAACTTTTACATGTAGAGGTGTCCTGAGAAGACAGATGTTTACAAATTATCTTCAAATTATGTGACCAACTCCTCTTAACCCTCATCCACTTCTCGCCTGCCTGAGGGGGTATCCACCAAGTAAGATGTATAATGAGCAATAGTTTTCCCAGTACACACTTAGGACAAGTAACAGTCCAGCGAAGTTCTCTTTCCACTGATTTTCCCCATCTGCAAAGGGCAGTAAAGGAACTGTCTTCTCTGCTTGGTCCTTTTTCTTTTCCTGTTCGGTTTGCTCGCTTGATTTGGTTTTTCTGGATAAGCAAGAATTTATAACCTGCATATCAAGTTCATAAAACATCTGGGTGTTAAAATTTCCTGGCTGTGGTAAAACTAGTTAGTTTTTAAAATGAAGCCTCTAAGATTACAGTACCCTCTGAAATGGGCAGTTCCCCTGAAAAGCAGAGTTCAGGTGTTTTATTATCCACCGTATGAATGGTCTAAGTAGCACTTGTTATAGTGGTTTTTATCTGGTTTATGTGACTTTACTAAACGTAACAAAAAGTTATCTAAATACCGCTTATTTGTGTCCTAGCTGCAGGAAAAAAAAATATGGTCATAAGCCACTAAAGTACAGGAAAAATTAGTGAATATCAACTGACATCCATATATGAGTTGCAAACAAAAATAGACGCACCATTTATGTTGATAAGGTGGTCCATTTGTATTCATTGTTCTGACAGCAAACCACCCAGTCGTTAGTGTTTTACTGTTGGCAGTTCCAAATGAGTCCTGACTGGCCGATGAGGTCTCCTGTCATGTTTTTCCAAGACACATCTCAAGGCCTTTTAAGCTGGCGTAAGCAGAGAAGGAGAGTTTTAAACGTTGCATTCATGATGCAAAGTGCTCAGCAGCTTTACTGGTTTTGAAGTGCTCGTAACATTCCCTCGCTATTTGAGTTTGCACAGCGAACTGGATCCCGGAGCTGATGTCTTTGAAAATAAACAAACTAGTTCAGTGTGTTGGCAGCCTCCCCACGTCCCGGTGCCAGAAGAGCAGAGAAGTGCTGTGCTCGGGTGCTGCGGGCAGGGGGTAGGATTACTTGGAGCTGCTGTTGCTGCCAAACTTTTTGTAGAGTGATACTTTGGCCTTGCATTCATAAACCGTTAAGCCACTCTCAGTTAACGTTTAATTACAATTTACATCTCTTTGCACCAATAATTACTAACTTTACAACGTGGCCACAGTATGGTTGTCTTCAGTAGAAATGTAGATTGGCTTTTGCTTCCTTAGGGGAAAAAAATGGTTGAGATACCTTCGTAAGATGCAATTAGTACATGGTAAGGTTTGGGCTTCCCAGGTATGTTCCTTCCATAGTACATTTTCTAAGACATCTGCACAAGTGGTAATGGGAAAAAAAAACAAAATCAACAAACAGTTATTATCTAGAACTCAAATACTTGAACCTGCAGCTTCCTAAAATCCTAATAATAGCTCTGTGGATTGAGAGTAGTGGAAGAGTCTCAGGGTCTGCGTCTTGATGGTTCTGGTCCAATAAAAATGTTAATATATTTTTCATTAAGGAGGACTAGCTTGAAGTTTATGGAGGTTGTTTTTATGTAAAGATGCTGAGAAGACCTGCTACACAGAGCTTGTTTCTCTGAAGTGTTGCAGTGTGCTATTTGAAGTAGAGGAAAGATTATTGAAAATGAAAATGTATTGTACTGAACAAAGATAAGACAGTAACAATAAAATCTGCTTATTTCTTACAGTGTGTTGGCAGTGTCTGGAACTGTAATGTAAGAAAAGTGTACATGAAACTCTGGTTTAACAAAGGTCTTTTTCAGAAAATCCAGAGTTACTTTCCTAGAGCCATTATCTTTCTGCTACAGATTGCAGTCACAAGTTGTAATTTTTCTGGCTTTTAAAAATACATTACAGAACAAAGATTCAAGGTTGACTTGAATGGGTTTGTGGACTTTTTAGTGTTTTGAGAGGTGTGTGTTGTATGTCGGTAGCTTTTTTTTTTTTTTCTTTTTTTAAGGTCTCAGTCAGGATTAGAGTGACTGAATGCCTGACTACAAGCCTGCAGAGATTCCCTGGCTTGTCACTTGTGCTGACTGAATTCCAATGAATAGAGACCTCTGTTCCATAATTTAAAATAATCCCATAAAACATCCATATATATCCATCTTGTGAAAACTACTTGTTGATGTTGACAATGGCTTTTTCCCCTCTCTTCCTTTAGACAGCTTGCTTCCGAGAAGAGAGAAATGTCTTGGTGAATGGAGATTGTCAGTGGATCACTACATTGCACTATGCCTTTCAAGATGAGAACTATTTGGTATGTTTGATTCATCAGCAAATAAAAGCTTTAGGTTATGGAAGAACTTTATTTTGGGTACATTTAAGGATATTAGTGCAATAAAATAGTCCATCTCATGCCTTGCAGCCGTGTTACAACATTCTTGTTTTATTCCTTGAAAAACTTCAAAGGACTGACCGTAACTCTAGGAGACTGAGAAAGTCGTGTAGTACTATAGTGTATATAGTTAAGCACCTTAAATTAACTAATCTGCCCTTGTATAAAATATATCACACATAAGTTCAATGTTCTGGATAACATTGCAATTAAATAATTTAGGAGGTGTTAACTCTGTGAAAATAAGAAATACTTTTATTTTAAACTTTCAGAATATCTTTTGAAGCAAGATTTTGTTTAAAACTGACGAAAGTAATTTAAAATTTTATTTTTAAAAATGATATTTAAAAAGCATTAGAAAAAAATAGCATATTTCTTAAAAGCATTTAGATAAAATATGTTTTTAGAACAGCAGATTGGTCATCTCAGTATTTTGAGAGACTTTAGCAACCATTTATAAAGGAAGTCATTACTCCTCTTACATTTTTTAATGATGGGTTACTAGAACTGTAACAGATAAGCCACACTTACTTTAGTCACAGAAGTCAGGAGAGTGCTGGTCAGGAGCAAAGACAGTAAAGCCCCAACATACTGAAATATCTGAACCACACAGCTTCCATGTGGCTGCTTGAGGCTGGGTTTGCAAACCTGCTATTTCTGTAACACCTGACATGGTTATAATGTGACAGTTTTCACCTTCTTAATACTACTTAAATAGTACCACGGTAGCAAGTCACAATTATAAATAAGAAAAGAATGTGTTGATAAAAGGCTGCCAATGAGTTCAGGAACTAAGGTTATGGAAGAGTTAGAAAATACTCAAACTTTTTCGCAGGTGCTGCAATGGGGCAAATTATTTTCACTGTCATGTTAAAAGTATTTCAGAGTAACAAGCACATTGTAAGCAAATAAGTAGTTGGCTCCTAGACCCTAATTTACAGACTATTTCTATTGAATGCTTTGTGACAAATCCAGATTTCAAACTCTGAAAGTTTAGTTAGCTCGGGCACTGCCTCGTGAAGATAGCTCATAATTTCAAATTCCCTCAGTACCAAAAAGCTTTCAGACTTGCATAAAAGTAACCTTAGTCATCCTATAATGTGGCATTTCCAAGTAGCTTCTGAGAAAGGGGCTACCTAGGAACAAATGGTCAGCTGGGCAGGATAGCAGGCAGTAGTAAGGACTCTACAGAGAGGGATCTAGTGTTGCTAGTGCCATTTCATACAAATCTGTTCCAAGCAAGCTATAGCACTATAATACATTTCTTTTCCCCAAGTTGCCAAAGACATGAGATGTTGAAGTTTCACTTGACAGCAGAATTTAGACATTTAGCATCTAATTTAAGATCCAGTATCCAAGAAAGCAACAACTCTGCCTGGCAGCCAAAGTCAGCAGATTCCCCGCTTGCCTGAGGTCTGGTTCTGCATGTGCGGAGATGCTGCCTTCCAATGTGGTCTGTTACTCAGCATCCACCTCGTGTAAATGTTTGGTGCTCACAGATGGAGTGGATCTGCATCTCAGGCACTCCATTGGAAATGGTGCGTGAAGAAAAGATCACAGAATCACAGAATGGTTGGGGTTGGAAGTGACCTCTGGAGATCATCCAGTCCAACCCACCTGCTAAAGCAGGTTCACCAGAGCAGATTGCACAGGATGAAACACATCAGGAAGTTACTTCATTCCAAAAATCTGGACAGGAGATTGTTTTCCATACCATATTAGTGGCTCCCTAAGTGATCTCTGTTCAGTTTTCTGCTCAGCTTGAAGAAGTTTATAGCCATGTTTTCCCACATCTCGGGTGAGTTCTGCCATGTTACAGAACCTGGGCAGGTTTGGTTTAGTTTTTAGCTGTGCTGTTGATCCTTGATCCTTGTAGAATAGAATGCAAAGCTAAGAACGAAAAAAGAACAGGCAACAGAGCTTGGTTCTCCCACCTGGAGTGAGCATCAGTCCTTTGAAAGAGAAAGCTCCAGGTTCTGGTAGCTACTCTCAGTGATTTTTGTGCATTATAGCTAGTGATTCTTAAATGCAAACCAACATAAGATAACCCTGAAGCAGAGAGAGAACTTTGGCTTGTTCCCACACCTGGGGCTTTGCCATCCTCCTCTGGCTGCATGAGGAAGGGTTCAGAATGAGACAAATAAAGAAAAGGTAAGATGTTAAGGTAGAAGAGTAGTAGCTGCCCTTGAAGAGTCTAGAAGTAATTGGGGGCTTATTCCCTCTATTTAATATTAGTACAGCGTATGATGATGCACAAGTTAAATATAAGCACAAAACACAAAATTCTACAAAATGTATATGTTCTGGAGTTCGTTTTCTGTTTCTGTAGTTTTAAAATGTTTTAGAGGCAAATGCACCATGTGGTAGTGTTTTCTAACCAGCTCTTAAATGACATTACATAGAAATGCTAGCATGGTTTTTTTCTGGTTCTTAGAAGGCTTTTGTAGGGACAATTTGAGTCAAGATGGGTTAAGGAAGCCTTTGGTGGTGTTGCTGAAGCAGATATGGTGTAGGTGGAGCATAGTCCATGAATATTAGAAACGTGTATGGGACCTGGAAGTTCTTAATCTCTTCGAGGTTCAATCCGTTGGTTTTTTGTGATTTACCAGAAAAATTTTCTTTCCTAGTCTCATTTATGAAGAAGGGAAAGGTGTGTTTGTCTGCTATCAGCCTCTTAAAGGTTTCTGAGTATTCATTAGAGTATTTTGATGGTTTTTTTTCCTTTGATTTCCCACTACTCTCCACCTGTTTGATGTAGCCACTTCCCTTGAAGAAATGCAATACCTCTCGATTTCAGCATCAGAACAGCCTTTATTTAACCCCATGTGAAGGGAGAAGTGCCTCCTGGCAAGAAGACCATTGTGAATTGGAAGATAGATAAAATTTGACTTTCTTATAGAAGAGGTCTCACCATCTTACTCTCATCCAAGTGCTTCATTTCATGGGTCAGCTGAGTTCTTGCTGAGTTACGAACACTGTGGGAGCCAAGGGAAGTGCAGTGCCTTATCTCTTGGACAGGCAGGATATTTCAGCACCCACAGAAAGCTCTATAAGCTTTCTTAGCCTTGAATTTGAGGAAAAAATGCTGTAATACAGCATCCCTTTTAAAAGATTGCTGGTTCTTGCCTGTAGCATTTTATTTTCGAACATAATTGTTGCATATGTACAGTGTTCCAACGCATGTTTAGAATTCCTTGATGGGTTGTGCAATCCAGACTGATTGATTTCAACATAAGTGACAAAATTTGCCTATCAGATTAAGCTCTAATTTGAATAAGGTGGAGAAAAATATCAAAACCTATGCCTTTTGGAGTTGCTCTTTTAAGCCAAAAGATAGTGTGGAAATGGTTAGTATTGCACTTTATGTTCCTTTGGGTTCTGATCTTTAATTTGCTTCCCTTGTGCAAGATGAGTCTGTGGCAGGGACAGTGGATTGTAGGTTGCTTTAACTTGAGGAGGAAAATAAAATAACTGCTTTGAAAAGTTAATTCCAGAATAACCAAAGTTATTCCTAAAACCACATCTCAAGTCATCTTGGGAATCGTTGAACAAAATGGCTCAAGACTGGTGGTCCTAGGTAAAGCCATTATACTTGAGGTGATGGTCTGGATTTAGGTGGATACTGCTAGGAAATAACTAAAGCATAATTGTTTTGTGGTAGGAGAAACAAATAGCAAGTTGGAGTCCTTTTCTTTCACATTACCCTGTGTGTTGGGCCTTTCTGTGGACAGGATAGTGGCTGATTTGCCTAGGAGGCTCTTTACTTTTGCATCGAAATATATTCAAAAGAACATTGATGTTTGCTTTTAAAATTCCCCACTGTAGTGCCCCTGACTTGACAGTGCTTCTGGCTTGTCGTGCCATCCCTAATGCACAGTGTCATCAGGCTCCTGCCAGCTACCTTATGCAGCCCTGATGTGGCACGTGCCAGGATTGAGTATTTGAAGTAGTTGATGTGACAAGTCCCACTTTTGGAGCCACTAGGAGTATTGAAATGGTACCAAAACTAAAAGTAGTAATGAAATGTATATTTTAGACTAAGCTGCACTGTAGTTAAGACAGAAGTAAACTCACCCTAATTTACTTGTTTGTTGCTGCTGTATCTTGTTGTTTTTAATGGTAATAACTGAATGCAGTTGTTATCCTTACTGTGATTATTAAAGGAATGTGATATCTTTTTGCACTAAATAAGCAAATAAATGTAATGCAAAAGGTTACCAGTTTTTGCTGCTTTTCCCAGGCACAGAAAAAAATTAGTGGAAGGGTTTTTTTTCAGGGATTAACTGATGAACTTTTTTTTTTTTTCTCACCAGCTGTCTCTCAGTACTTGACTGTTGTATTTTTTCCTTTTCAGTATCTAGTGATGGACTACTATGTTGGTGGTGACTTACTGACACTTCTCAGTAAGTTTGAGGACAAGCTTCCTGAAGATATGGCTAGGTTCTACATTGGTGAAATGGTGCTTGCTATACATTCCATACATGAGCTGCATTATGTGCACAGGTAAAATACCATCTCACTTGGCAAAAAATACATGTACAGTTATGTGAAGTTAATCCTAAAGTTATTGCTGTGTATGCACAGGCAAACTACTGTGGGTGCTTGTTTACTATATACTGTATAATAGCTGTATGAACGATTACATTTTGAATATCAAGTTTTGGTGGATTGATATTGGAAGCAGTGACATTTATCTGACTAACCTTTTACTATAGCTTTTATTTTTAATCAGACTTCTTGACTTATTCTCAGTTCACTTTGTGAATATTTATCTGCCTTTGTCCAATCCAACTGGGAAGTTTGAGGCAGTTTGACTTCTCTGGAAATGTTTAGACGTCCTGCAAAATTTATGCACTGTAAGCCCATGATAACATCAGTGCATCTATTTACCTGAGGTCATTCTCAAATGGTTTTTGTAATGAGTGGGCATGTGCCAGTCTAATTGTTTCTGCACACAGGATATATATCCTGGATCCATGCCTACCGTCACGTTAACTTAGGTTGTGTTCCGTAGTAGTTAAGAATATATAATATTCCTCATTCTCTGGCAGAGGAAACAGGTCAGGAAGGTGGAGTACGTCTTTCTTGCTTCTTTTTTGGCTTCCTCTTGGAGAACTGTTTCAGAGCAGCTGTGCGTAGTGCAAGGGAGGCATTTGATAAATATTTTGTTTCATCGTTGCAAGAGGCTTGATCAAGTGAGAATTTCTATCCTTTTTTTTTCAGATTTAACAACTATGATATGTCAGTGAGAAGGCAAAATTATACTAATTCTGGAAACCTTTGCAGTTGTCTCTTTATGTGCTGGCTTTGTAGCTTCACTTCAGTAAACAGAGAAGTTAGAAAATACAGAGTGTGAGAGTAGAGAGGTTTTTCAGTTAACTGAAGACTGCTTATGGCCATATGAGTAGGTTCATGATAAGTCACTGAAAGTCCCGACTCAGAAGTGGACTTCATCCTAGCATTGTATCTGACCTGGCAGGTACATCTTGGCCAGATCCATTTGCCTCTTCATGCGTTTACTTCTTAGTCTGTAAAAGAAGGACAGTTTGACTGTCTCTTTTATGAAATTTATGGATGAAAACCACTAGGTGAGGTGATTTTTATTTACAATTAATGTTTCAAAGATACAGGGACTTCTTGGACTATAACACTTCGAACTCTTCTGTTTGGGCTTTGATCCCTGTTTTAAAAATTAAAGAGAGAAAAAATACATGAACTCTGTAATACTCCAGTGGGAAAATGTGGACAACATGTGGGGGTTTAAAAAAGTTGTGGGCTCAGAGAAGTTCACCAGAAACACCATTGCATCCGTTTCCGAGGAAGGTGGCCTGACGAACTGAGCAGCTACATCTTTGCATGGGACTGAATGAACGTCGGTTGTGGGAATGAATAGCTCTGAGGCCAGAATGTGGGCTTTGAATAGCGGATGTATGAATGCCCAAGAAATTACTGCTTGGCAACTGGAATGGATTAGGATGAAGCAACGATTGCTCTGGAGAGGATTTCAAGGACCCTTTAAGGGCTTATATGACCTGTTAGCTGTAGATAGGAAACGGCGGGGCTTGGAGATGAGGCATTAAGCTTTTCTGCACAGAAGCAGCGTTCCCTTAGGCAATCGAGATCTGCATGCAAAGCAGAAAAGCAGAGATATGTTGGGCGAGATTGGCTCCTGCTTCGAACGGTGCTGTGAGCAGTGTTCTTTAAAAAGGAAACAAAAAAACCTGGTGTATGGCTGTACACAAGCTTTAATAGTCCTCTGCACTTCCTGAGCTTGACTTGTGGTTATGGGACTGTAAGGGAATGTTGACAATATCTGGAATGGAAATGTATGGAATAAGATACACAACAGAAAATTACTCATGAGTTTATTGGGAAAGCATAGTGAGATGGTCTAATTTTCTGGTTAGCACTTGTTTTTCTATGTTGTGGCAAGTAAGTATGCATTTAATTTACATTGACAGGCATATATTAGTTTTGTCTTGATACTGCTAATGAGCAGCAGTAATAGTGAAATTTCAGTAATTAATTTCAAAGCATTAGCCCTTGGTTAAAAAAGTGTTAATTCAATCTTGTGTTGGAAAAAATTATCAGATTGGCAGGATTTTTACACATATGAGGACCCTTTGTTAAACCTATTGTGGTTTCTCCTAAGTCTCCTCAAGTGTGAAACTGTGGAATTCAGCACCTTAACAATCAGACATTATCAGCTTCCACATCTATGTAGCAAGGTATATTAGAGCACATTTTTTTCCTTGTTCGTAGTAATTCTAGTCTCTTACTTAAAAATTAAACTGAAGGTATTGTACAATTTTTAAGTTTTTGACCACATGTAGTGGCATTTGAAAAGAAATACAGGATTTTATGGTGCGATAAGACTGGTGGGTTTAAAGTAAAACACACGTGGTTTTCTTTATTACTAATAGATAGTATTATTTGAGTAAATATGATATAAAAAATCAACACATTTATAGGTTTGGTTATATTTTTTGCTAGCTCAGATAACTAATACTGTTTTTAAATGGTGTGATGATATGCTAGCATGTTGGGAGCTGATCCGAAGGGAAGGTGACTGGTATACGTTACCTTGGAAGACATGGATGTTCTCCTTTTTAGCCTGCAAAACTGGTGCATAACTGAGTTGGTTTTGCTTTCTGCGCTTGCTCATCTGTCTTCCTTTCTCACCACCTTTCCAGCATATTGTCTGTGTGCTCTTAAAATAATTCAGGATATTTTGACGCTATTAATTAAAAAAAAAACCAAACATAGTCTGTATCAGGACTGTCGTATTAAGTTTTCTGGATGATTGACCTTTTGCTGATACTTTGTGTGACTTTGAGTACAAAGTAGGGAAATAAAATGTGGTTAATCGGTGGACTAGATTCAATTAACATGCTCTTTAGTAAACCCTATTTGGCTACCTTCCTGATATCAAAAAGAATATCAAGTAATGAGCTAGAACGAAATGGGAATCTCAGTTCCATGTCATTTAGTAGCTTAGCATGCTGTATGTTGTTTTATACGTAAGAATAGGAAGGACACAGTTTGATATTGAAGACTTTCTAATGTTACGGATCGTGTTGAAATGGCGTTGCCCTGATCCCAGAGCTGGGGGAATTCAGTGGCATGTAGATGGACTGCTGCAGGTACATGGGATGCAAAGGTCTTTCGGTATCCATAGCAGCAAATATGCTGTGCAGTAGCGTGTAGGAAGTCTTGAATAGCAAATGAAAAATGCTGGCCAACAGAAATGCTGGGCAAAATTGAGAGAAGCAGTACAAAAAGCTTCCTAGATAAGAAGTTAGAAGTTAGCTATAAGTCTTGGCAAAAGCTATGAGATTAAATGATTGACTTTTGTCTTATATTTTTCTTGTCTCAAAAAAATATATTGTGATACATATAATCTTTAAATTATGTTGATGAGGTAAACTGCCCGTTACAGGCGGTGTGACTCACTGTAACTGTTCTGCTTGGTTATTTGACCATTTAGAGCTCAACTTCGATGAGCTTGAAAATCTGATGTAATCTAAGGCTTCGATGGTCCAGGCAAAGTGCAATAAGAAGAGTTTGCATCAGTGGGTATCCAACATAAAATTGTTGTTCGGATGCAAGGACAGTCTTTACAAGCACGGGTAATACTATATATATAACCTTTTCACCTCTTTCTCTTGTAACAGGGACATAAAGCCTGATAATGTTCTTTTGGACATGAACGGCCACATACGACTGGCAGACTTTGGATCCTGTCTGAAAATGAGTGAAGATGGCACAGTATGTATGAAGCGAAAACTAATTGGGTCACTGGTAGTGGGACCTTTTAAGTGAGTTGCTGGTCTTAAAGCTATTAGACATTGTCCATGTGCATCAGAGAGTTGATAGATTGTAAGCTTATTGACATGCTAAAAATTGAGGGAAGAGTATAACTCAGTGTACTTAAAAAAAAAAAAAATGACGTCTTCATTTCCCTGTTTTAAAGTCTGCTATCTTTTAAAGTTATTCTTTGCTATGTTTTTCTCCTACTGGCCATTTGAGTTCTCATGAGATTTTTATGAACTGTCCAAAGACCCTTTGTTAAAAAAGAAATTTGATAGTATTTATACATTGGAATTACAGGTGAACAGGAACCTAGAAGCCATGACAAGCTTGCAGTATGTCATCCGAAATGAGGACATAACTAAGTCCATCTAGAAATTAATCTGGCTACTGCCATAACAGACAATTTAAAATGTTTCTATAAATACATTAGCAACAAAAGGAGGGCTAAAGAGAATCTCCATCCTTCATTGGATGCAGGGGGAAACATAGTGACAAAGGATGAGGAAAAGGGTGAGGCTTTTCCCCAAGTCTATGGGGCTGGATGAGATTTACCCAAGGGTATTTAGGGACCTGACAGAGTTGCTCACCAAGCCACTTTCCATCATGTATCAGCAGTCTTGGCCAACTGGGGAGGTCCAAGTTGACTGGAGGTTGGCAAATGGAATGCCCATCTAGAAGAAGGGCCAGAAGGAGGATCCAGGGAACTAAAGGTCTGTTAGTCTCACCTCAGTGCTGGGAAAAGTTACGGAGCAGATCATCCTGAGTGACATCACACAGCACATACAAGAAAACCACGCGAACAGGCCCAGCCAACATGGGTTTATGAAAGGCAGGTCCTGCTTGACCAACCTGATCTCCTTCTATGACAAGGTGACCCGCTTAGTGGATGAGGGAAAGGTTGTGGATATTGTGTACCCAGACTTTATTAAAGCCTTTGGCACCATTTCCCACAGCATTCTTCTGGAGAAAGCTTATGGCTTGGACAGGCATTCACTTTGCTGGGTAAAAAACTGGCTAGATGGCCAGGTGAATGGAGCCAAATCCAGTTGGCAGCTGGTCACAAGTGGTGTTCCCCAAGGGCTCAGTACTGGGGCCACTTCTGTTGAATGTCTTTATCAGCGATCTGCATGAGGGGACTGAGTGCACAAGGAGGGGCGGCTG
Source organism: Pampusana beccarii (assembly GCA_013399365.1). Taxonomy (NCBI): domain Eukaryota; kingdom Metazoa; phylum Chordata; class Aves; order Columbiformes; family Columbidae; genus Pampusana; species Pampusana beccarii. The sequence continues at coordinate 1,037,847 of VWYH01007541.1, read as the reverse complement.
AGGGAGCTGGGGCTGTTTAGCCTGGAGGAGGCTGAGGGGAGAGCTTCTTGCTTTCTGCAACTACCTGAGAGGAGGAAATGGCCTTATGTTAAACCAGAGGAGTTTTAGGATGGATACTAGGGAATTTCTTGATCGAAAGGGTTGTCAGACACTGGAACAGGCTGCCCAGGGAAGTGGTGGAGTCACCATCCCTGGAGGGGTTTAGAAGGCGTTTAGATGTGGCACTTAGGGACATGCTTTAGAGGTGGACTTGGCAGTGTTAGGTTAATGGTTGGACTTGATGATCTTAAAGGTCCTTTCCAACCTAAATGATTCTATGATTCTGTAATGAGTAAACAGGTTTTTTTAATATGCTTTTTACAAACAAAACAGCAATATCATGGTGCATATCATCTTGTGCACCAGATTGGATACACCCCTAAAAGCTAAATCACCTGTGATGTGTTTTGTTTTGTCTAGTTTAGGGTGTTTCCAGGGGTGCCAGTCCTGCTGAGGTATGACATGCAACCGATTTTGGCACAAACCCAAGTGTTGGTGACATCCTGTAGTTGTAAAATGCCTGCCAAGGATTTACCACACTAAAATACAAAACTGGTTGGAAGGAGCCATTATAACTTTGTGAAACATGAGAACATATTCCCAGAGATGATAGCTGCTCTGCCACTGCCCCAGTGGTCAGGGCTGCCATAACACTTGGGTACAGGGCAATTCCCCACCTTACCCAGGTGTTGCATCCAGTTGTACATCACGCAGTGAGCATCAAACCAATTTCTGATGTAATAAATATAGGATACTGCTTACAAGAGGACCTTGTTTTGTGATCTTTAAATTAAACTTGGCATAGGACTTGAACTCCCTACTTATTCATTTTTCATTTCATTTTCTGGCAGCCAATTACAGTTTTAGGGTATAAACAGACACAAAGGCAAAATATATTGTCCTCTAGTCTTTCTGCGTTGACAATAACTCTGATTATTTTGGGTTCCTACTGTGTTCAGAATAAAACGTATCAAATGATTTTATGCAGAAGTAGGCTGAAACTTAATCTTTGCAGTGGTTGTTACTTTCTTAATGCTTTATTTTGTTGCTGTGATTTTATAAATCTCTTCCAATAATCATATCCTAGTGTCTCTGTCAGAAATACTCATGTGTGAGTGAGCAGGTTGCTGAGAGAACCCAAAAACTTACGAGAATTGTGTTTGCCTTATTTTTAAGGTACAGTCATCAGTAGCAGTGGGTACGCCTGACTACATCTCCCCTGAGATACTGCAAGCAATGGAAGATGGAATGGGAAAATACGGGCCTGAGTGTGACTGGTGGTCACTGGGTGTCTGCATGTATGAAATGCTGTACGGCGAAACACCCTTTTATGCAGAGTCGTTAGTGGAAACCTATGGGAAGATTATGAATCATGAAGTGAGAGCTATATTAAATCTTTATGTATTCACTGAGATTATAATGTTTACAGAGAAACTTGCCACTCAAAGATATTGAAGTGATGGTAGTTTTTTGCTTTTTCGTGGTGGTTTAGAAACATCATGTTTACGTTTGTTGGTTCAGGTTTTAGGAATGTTTACTTCTCTGAACTGCAGAAATTGAATTCTTTGTCAAATTGAAATTTTTCTCTAAATGCTGATGTTGTTCTTGTTGGAAAATCCAAGCAGTCATCATGAAATCGAAATGAAAACCAACCCTCATGTTAGGCCCATTGAAAGTTTCCTCTGGCCTGTGCAGGAGAAATGAAGTAATGCGTTATTTACACAGCTGTGCACATTTCTGTCACGCTGATAACAGTACGAAAAAGGAACAGGCAAGTCAACCAGTGTAGGCATGAGCTGCATGAAGAACGTGAGGTCAGGGGGAGTTGCCTGGAGTGGAAGTGGTAGAAAAACATGAACTTGAGCTGCATGAAGAGCATGAGGTTGGGGGTATGTCCAGAGTCAAAGTGGTAGAGAGGAGTTGGAGCTTCTGGGTACATTTTGAACATTAGAGGGTAACAATAAACCGGTTTATGGTGTCCTTTCAAGAGCTGTATCAGGAGGATGTGTTTATGTGCATAGTCAGGTAGCCAGAAGCTGTTGCACAGGCTGTGTTGTGATGAGCACAGTTTACTGGTGTGTTCAGTGCTGTGCTCTCAGGGATGCAGTGATGGATAAGATATGAAATCATTGCCAGATCTGACACCCTTGCTGTGATTAATATTAAACTCTCTCTTGCTTAAATTTTTTCAATAAACTAACTGGTTGCAAATGTAACCAGTGGAAACTCTGGCTACCTGGGTCTTCAGCTACTTGGGAGGAAATTTGAAGCTTTTGTCCCGCGGAATTAATATTTGAATCTCATTTTGACAGGCAATCAATATGATTTTCTGTTTTTCAATTGAAGTTTTAAAGTTTAATTTCAGTTATGCTGATTTGGTCCCTAATGATCTTATTTTATTTTATTAAACTTAAAAAGTTGTATTATAAAAAGATATGTATATGCTATTGTCCTTTATTGGAAAAAAAAACCTTCTTGACTATACAGTAGTAGTAGTAGCAAGCTAAAATACAGAAAAGTTTTCCTGATTTTTATCTAGAGTAATTTCAGAGGTTTACTGATAAGTAGAATTTTTAGATCTTCTGTTTGTTTATGATAATATAAATCTTTGCTAAATGTAGATTATATTTTGGTGACAAAAAGAGCTACTTAAACTATAAATTAGGAAAATGCATCATTAAATATAACAACGTTTTGTAAAGAATTGACTACCATTGTGGGTTTTTAAGAGTTGAAATTGATAAAATCTCAAGGAGTACATCTTCAGGAGATCAGTGGGTCTGTGACTAAGAATACCAGTGGGAGTCTGCCTTTATTATAAGATCTTTAATATATTGTAGTGTGTCAAAATTCCTGTATGTCTTTTTTTAAAAGTTTACTTTTCCTAATAGAGTTACTGTAATTGCAGTTGGTTTCAAACAGATCTGTATTTAACAAATTCAGAAATGATACTTGTCTTTGAAATCAATTTCAAGACAAAAAGTCTATCACTGAATGTATTGCGTTGTGCTCTGCCACTGCTTGCTGGAACTAGGACAATGTTTGACTATTGATTTGCGGGTTTTTTGGTGTAATTTAGCACGTTCTTTTTGAAACTACTGTTGAAAGTTATGGAATTGATTCCTTCTCTAAAAATTTCTGTATTTGTTTTGTTTTCTAGGAACGATTTCAGTTTCCATCCCACGTTACAGATGTATCTGAAGAAGCGAAAGATCTTATTCAGCGACTTATCTGCAGTAGGGAGCGTAGACTGGGACAGAATGGAATAGAAGATTTTAAGTCTCATGCATTTTTTGAAGGACTTAATTGGGATAACATCCGAAATCTAGAAGCACCTTACATTCCAGAAGTTAGCAGTCCTTCTGACACCTCAAACTTTGATGTAGATGATGATGTATTAAGAAATCCAGTGAGTCTTTATTTTTAAATATTATTAATGCAAGTATGCAACCTTGCTGCACTATAAGGTAGTACTGAGAGCTTATTTCAAAATAAATAATGAAAGAGATGAAAAATAAGTCATTTCAAATGTGAAAAATTCAAGTTTTTAATCTCTTTGGCATTTTGGGTTATCGGAAATCGCTGTCTACTTTTCTAAATGGTAGCACTTGCCAAAATGGACTACTCTTACATGGTCAGTCAAAGTTAAAACATATTTAGGTGGGGAAAAAAACCCTTAGTTGCCCGTTTAGTTTACCTTTACAAGGAGCTAGTATTTGAATTTATTCCCTTTCAAAAGTGGAAAAAAAAATTCTTCAGAATACACATATATTCTCCATGCAGCTTGCAATCCCAGCTGTCCAGGGGAGAGAGCTCACCCTGCTCCTTCACCACTCACTTGGGAACCAGGAGGTTGGTTTTTGGAGTATGGACACAGGTGTCCCCCTCCTCCCATTTCTGCTGTGTAGTAGTTTTCAAACTCAGGTCAGGAGGAGCAGAGGGCTTTTGTGGTAATTTGTTCATCAGCTTGTATTGCAAGAAATGAGGAGCTATTGGCATGTTTTTTGATTATGTATCTAACCGTAACTAGCGTACTAAAACTAACAGCATGCATTTTGGTGCCAGCTCACTTTTAATTAGGAGCTTGAAATTTCAGGTGTTCTTTTACTGGTTGCATTCTGCTTTGAAATGCTACCCTTTCAAGTGCTGGTTCAAGAGGCTCCTAAATTCAGGTCGTTACATTACGTGACCTAATCTGAAATAAAGTTCATCCAGGGACAATGGCAGGCTCTACGATGAAGCACAACTGCCAGTTGTCAGTTCTTCTGTGCTGAGGGAAGCCTGTCTGTTAGCTGTCTTTCTTTAACTGTGTGGGTTCTCTTTCGGGTGTTCACGCATGTTGTTTTCATGCAGGAAGTGTTGCCACCAAGTTCTCATTCAGGCTTTTCTGGATTGCATTTACCGTTCGTTGGGTTTACATACACAACTGATAGGTAAGCAAAGGATATGTTGTTCGTTAAACTTATTTCCCAGATGCAGCTAATTCTAGGAAAATCTCATTTTTGTAAACATGTAGAAAGGTTGATATCCATAGGTATACCTGTGGATAAATGTATCCTTTTTTTTTCCCAAGTGTCTGAACATATTTTGATCATGCTTACCAAGATTACATGCTTTTGGTTTTAATATTTCTGTTTGAAATGAATGAAGTTTAAGGGACTACATGTGCTACTTCCAATGGGGTATAAAGTTGCTGTTTCCGTATTGAGAGACTGAGGGAAAGTCTTGCCCGTATTGCATGTCTGCCAGGAACAGTTCGGGATTAGCTCGTTGCTCTAAACTCCTGCAGGTAGGTTAAATTAACATAGATGGTGCTGAGAATGGACGAAGTGCCTCACTTTGCACTTGTTTAAATGGCCTCCATCTGACTTCAGAGATCCCTCAAACATACACTTGTCTCTGATCTTAAGGTTTTTCAGCACTGTTTGTTATTCCATTAATTCCCCTTTGGGGTTTGTTACCCCATGCAATACTATTTCAGAAAGAGCCCAGTACACACATCTCGTCCTTTTCAGGTGAAATCATGTGGCTTAATTTAAATCCATTGTTGTCACACTTTAAACTCTAGTTTGGGGTTTGTTTCTCAGGTCTCTCAGTGCAGATACACTTAGCTGCTTATTTTGCTGTCCGGTTGTAGTAACCTTTGGCATAAGAGAATTAACATTTTCGATCATTTAAACAGTTTGCGAAGTGAATATATGTCTGCATCGTAAAAGTCCTGAATGCAGGTATCTTAATTCTACAGCCACATACACAGTAGCTAGGGTATAATAACTTTATCTACCCTGACAGTTGTCTCACCAGTAACAATTACTGCACTAATTGTTCTTGTAAATTTAAGGTGTATATTTGCTGGAATCCCAGCACGTCAGTGCTATAGACTGCTGTGAATATTTATTAAAGTGTTCTAACTTACGTATTTGTTTTCAGCTCTTTGTCTGATAGAGGCACTTTAAAGAGTGCAATGCAGTCTGACACTGTAACCAAAGATATGGATGTACAGCGTGACTTAAAGAACACTTCACAAATAGAAGGCTATGAAAAGAAAATATGGAAATTAGAGCAGGAAAAGCAGGATTTGAACAGAAAACTGCAAGGTTAGTGGTTTATATTTCTTTGGATTATTAGTTCTGCTCATTCGGAGGAATTGCAATGTATTTTATTGAAAACCTTTTCCTTTGTTTTCCTGTTTTAAGAATCTACACAGACAATGCAGAACCTCCAAGGTCCAGTGTGTGTTTCAGTAAATACAAGCCGTGATAAGGAGATTAAAAAATTAAATGAAGAAATTGAACGGTTGAAGAACAAATTAACAGGTAAGCCTCTGGCATGGTAATTAGAGTAAAGCAATTTATTTTGCTACTGATAGTAACATTATGTACTGTGTTTTCTTAATAAGCAGAATTAATGTTCTTGAGATGCTAAAAAAAACAAAGGGTTATTTAAAGTCTCATTTAATATTAAGAGGCATTTCATTTTCTCCAGATGAGCACTTAACTTTTTCTTCCACTTGCTTGGCCTGATAGCATTTGCTGGCATGGGGAGTCTTGAGTATGATGAATTATGTAGATGGGTTCCGTTAAATGTTTTGTGTGATGTTTGTTTCCCTAAAAATCTCAGGAGATCCTCCTTTTTGGGGTGAGTGTTGTTTTGGAGGGGTTTTACTTGGAGGCAGGTGTAAGAGACAGTGTGAAGAGAAAACGAGTTGCTCTTCAGTAACATAAGGGGATAGGTGGGGAATGTATAATAGTAGTTTGCATTTAAATATTTCTGAGCTCCAGCTCCGTTTGTGTTTCTGTCTCATGATGCATTAATTAGGAAGCACTGAGCATTGCAGAAAAACAAATACTGGCATCTGTCCTGAGAGAAGACTGACTCATCCATATCACTGAAAATCTGTTGCTTGGCAGATACTACTTTATCCATACAAACCTCCTGTTAGAGGCTAATTTTTAGGTGGGAATCAGTGATTAACAAAATGGTAGTTTTGAATCCTAATGACTTGGCTGAGGTTTTTAGGGGCCTGTAGTATGGCATAAGTGAGTTCAGATGCTGAGTTGCTGATGCTGATTTTTTATTTGATGCATTTTGGCAATATACCCCTTTGGTAGGTGCATGCATTGCAAAAATCAGCTCAGTTCTCCTACAATAAATTATCCTTCTTGTGTGTTCTTGGAATTAGGTTTGCGTCAAAATAGCTAGATTAAGGTGCTGCTTCTGCAAATGGTTCAGATTTATTTAGCTCTTCAGCCGATGGTGTCCTGTTAATTACAAAAACCAGCAGTATGGTCTGGTTTAAAAAGAACCAGTGTTGGTTCGTGTGGGATGGGGAGAGGTTTGTACTGAAGTGAGAAAAAGAATAATACTTTAATCATTACAGCAGTGCTTGGGATCCCTGAATACACAGGTCCAATGTCCTGTTCTGCTGCAGAAATCAGAGGAACTTGAGTGAGGCAGTTGTTGCCTGTGTAATTTCATACTGATTTGTTTAAAAGCAGTCTTAAGTAAAACCACATGGAAAATGGTAGTTTGTTTTCTTACCCGCTCTAAGACTGAGCAGAAATATATAAAGGTGGTTAGTTTGTTGCACTTAAAGGTGATAATTTCAAATCAAATTTGTTTAATTTTCTTAGAAAGTAAAGAGAGAACTACCAGAACATACTGCCAGGAATATGGGCAATTGGGTCTCCAGCCCACCTTGTGCAGGATGGTATTTCCTTCTCATATTGTTAGTTCCTATCTACCCTAGGAATTAAATAATCCTTTCCTGTCTTGCTGGACACACTTATGACTGTGTAGCCTTGCTTGTCATATAATGAAAACTATATAGGAGACCAGTTACTAGAACTGGCATCAGAACAACTCAAGTTTATTTCAGTGTTTTCAAGGGCTAGCAGTTGCATTCCTCCAAAACAAAGCAAAGCCCTGTGCTAAGGTTTTTCACTTAAAGTGGTCATAGTCTTTGGGAGGATTGCTTTAATAGACTGAGAAAATTAAAATTATTTGGAGATGTAAGTGCCCCGAAATGACGTTAAGCGGTCTAAAATGGTGGGAACATGAAAGATGTTGATTTTCCAAGCAAAGTGATGCCAGTTTGCTTGAGCAATGTTACTTGCTTTATTGTTGCAAATTTGGGACCAGTTACCTTAAACATATATTAATCTACAGATATAAGTAAACTGGAAGGACAGCTTGCAGATGCAGTGGCTTTTCGGCAAGAACATGAAGACTCTATACACAAGTTGAAAGGACTAGAAAAACAGTGCAGAGTACTGCGTCAAGAAAAGGAGGACCTTCACAAGGTATTGATCCAAAGATAGATGCACTTAAAAATGGTCATGGAAAGTAGTTATAGAACAGTTTTGTTGTGATTGCAAATTTTAGTGTTTTAAATGCTGCTTTTTAAAATGATGCTGAGATGCTAGTGAACCTGTTGATTTCATTAGCGATACAGTAGTTTTCTGAAATAGCACACTTTCTTTTTTGCAAGTCGATAGGTATCTTATTTATTTCAAACATGTTCTGCTAGATGGAACAAACACCTAAAGAATGGTTTTAGTTTAACAATTCTCAGCTGTTTCAATATGTACAGATCGATGGCTACTCATCAGTCCTGTAGATACCAAAAAGCACATCTATCTATCTATCTATAAAATATATATATATATATATATGTGAAAGAGTTAATAGAGCTACATCACTGCTCCAGCTTGAGCCCACTTACTCTTTGTAATACCAAAAGGTTAATTATTGCTTAAGGCTGAGGATGACCTTTATGTAATTGATGAGTTTATTTACTGTTGTGTAAATTACATATTTGTATGCTTCCTAAAATTTAAAAGTATTTTAGTTTAGGTCAGCAAAATATTTTGCAGTAGAGTAAATAGGGGCATGCGTATACTACATATAACTTTCAGTAATATCAAAAAAGCTGTCTGTATTCAGACAGCTAGTTTTGGAAAAATCTAGCAGTCATATAGTTCACATGGCATTTAGATGGACCCAAAAGTTAATCCATGGGCCAAAATCTCTTGGGGTTTTGTCCACTAGAATTTAGCAGTTTCTCTTCTGGTAAGGGTTATTTACTAGAGTGTATAAGTAGCAGAGAAGGGAAATCTGCTCCTCCTGTTTGAACACGTGTCTTTGGGAAGGTTGATGGATGCTCCTGCAACACTCCAACTAACAGCAGAATTATTTAGAAGTCCTTTGGCCAGTATGCATTTATTCTGTTGACTAGTTCTGCTTTTTCTTGTTTTTTTCTATTTCATTTCCTGCTCTCAAATGATTTTACGTAGAACATTCAATTTGTATTTTAATCTTATTAATCTTTGTTAACTACTTGCTGTAAAGGAAGCAGCTTTTATACTTCCAATTAAAGTACTGGAGCTTCATAGTTTGTTGTAAGGAATCTTCCTCAGTTTTCTGAAGAATTTCACAAGATTTGCTGCAGTGTCTCAGTGCTGGTGCAATGTATTTGATGTCTCCCCTGAATATGCTGTCTGCTAAAACATGCCTTTAAAAATGATTACTATTGTGGAGGTACATCATGGTAACCTGAAATGAAGTTATTTAGCCGTGAGGTGGCCTTGTGTAGTCAGATTTATAAGAAAGACTCCTGAAACAGTAAAGGTGCTTTTGGAGCTGCCACACTCAGCAGAGTACCTGCTGTCTTGGTGTGTTGCTGCAAGTCCTTACCCAGAAAAAAAACAAACAAGCAAAAAAAAACCAACACCATTTTCTCTAAATTAACTATTAGCAATAAGATTTCAAAGTTCTGTGAGGTGGTTGAGCTTTCAAGTCATGCTTATGTAGGTCCACTTCCTTTCTTCTTGCAAAGAATATATGGAATTCCAATTGCTTTTTTTGTTATTGTATTTTTCATTTTAACCAGCAACTTGTAGAAGCCTCAGAGAGATTAAAGACACAATCCAAAGAACTGCGGGATGCCCACCAGCAGAGGAAACTGGCTGTGCAGGAGTTCTCTGAGCTCAGCGAGAGGATGGGAGACCTGCGGGCCCAAAAGCAGAAGCTGTCCCGTCAGCTTCGCGACAAAGAAGAAGAGGTGGAAATGAGCATGCAGAAAATTGATGCTATGCGACAGGACATCCGTAAATCAGAGAAGATCAGAAAAGAGGTAACTTGATAAAATAGCTAACAATAACGTGTTTTAGCTTCTGCTCATCCAGTATCTCGTGTGTGATTGCATTGCAAAATTGGGGCTGTTAACGATAATTCACTTTGCCCATCTATAAGAAATTACCCTGGTAAATCTTCCATATAGCTTTGCCTACAAATCACAAAATAGATCTTGATTTTGTTTCTAAATGTTTTACTGATATATCAGAAAACAAACCGAGTCTTCTTTTGTGTTTGTACTCAGGCTGATTTTAATCTGGAGGAAATTATTCTTGCTATATGCCCAGTTCTTGTGTTTTGATTCTTGTAGCCTCTGACTCATAAGTCAGCTTGTAACCTAGAAAGCTTAATGTCTTCATGTGCCTTAAGGTTGGAGTATTCTGACTTCATTTTTTTTTCAACTGAATTTTTTCTTCAGCTGGAGGGAGGAATAATGATACAGACTAAATAGGTGGTTTCATTCCTCTGTAGTTAGTAATTGTAGAGAAAATCTGTAATATCTTTAAGCAAGTTAATTTCCAATTAGTATTCTAGGCAATTTATAGTTTTACATAAGATGAAGTGGATAACCAGAAGAGGGCATAAGAAACAGCTGTTGTGGTTAACCTGGAGTATTTTAATCACTGAAAAGTCATCAAATTTTATGTGTTCTGTGGGTGAGATGTAGAAGAGAAATTCAAGAGCTTTATAAACATTGCTAGAAAACTTATAGCAAATTGAAGGGCAGTCTATGAAAATGTAGTAAGAGATGAAGTTTCTGAGATTTTTATCCATGAATAAGAAGTGGTAGTTAACTGGGAAAGGCAAAGGTGTCTGTGCACCATATTTGATGTGCAGGGCTGTGTCGCTTCATCTCTAGTGCAGGGTGCAGCAGGCATTCAGGTGTTGTTTCTTGTTCAGTTAAATATTTCCACGCAGGGCTTTCTGATCTTCCTGTCTTTGTTCTTACAAATTCCTCTGTTCTCCCTTTCCTAGCAGCTGTATCAGTCTTCTATTCAGAACATAGTCTATAAGTTCATTATCTTGGCCAACAATTCTAAACACGTTCCTTTGAAAAACAACTTCGCTAGTTGCATTTGAATGCAGAAAAACAAATCTTACTCTTCCTGTCAGGTTTTAAAATTGTGCCACTATTGCTTGAATTGCAACAGTTGCTTTAGTTGCCACTAAAGTGTCTTTCTGATAAGCTTTCTGAATTCAATAAATGGATGATCAAGCTTATTTTGTTCTATAATTGCAAGGTGAAAGTGTTCAGTGTTCATATTTGGAGTACTTTGCAATAATTTGGCTCAAAGGTTGGGATTTTTAGGCTGCGTAAGTAGATACTGAGGCATGGAACGGGCCTGTAAATGTGGCAGACTTTGTTCTTTCACAGCTGCAATGACTTCCTAGTGCCATTTCCTTCTCTTAGCATTAATAAAAGCTGTGCAGTTATCCCTTCATACACATGGTATAGTTCATATGAGTACAAAAACTCATATAGTAATTGTTCTATTTTGTGAGGTGGATGCCTGGATCAATGAAGGCAAAGCAATTATTACATTCTGAAATGATTGTTATAGTGGTGAAATGTAAACAGAAATAAGGAAAACCTTCCTGCTCCTCTGAATGGAGGAAAGGAAATGAATGATACAGATAGCACTGTCTTGTGTTGAAATGTCTTAAAATTACTCTTGTTGCAGCTGGAAGCCCAACTTGAAGAAGTTGTAGCAGAAGCATCAAAAGAACGCAAGCTTCGTGAACACAGTGAGGTCTTCTCCAAGCAGCTGGAAAATGAACTGGAAGCTCTAAAGGTTACATGTTTTTTGGCAAATTTTTACTCATTGCACACAAGCTGCAGTAGTTTTTCTTACTCAACTGTTAATACCTACGGGAGGTTAGAAACTACAGCATTACTAGAAGCCTGACCTAACCTGTTCAGATTTTCTTTTTCTTGAGGTGCTTTAATATCTCATTGGACACTGATGTCTTGAGAACCTCCAGTTTATGAATTCTAAGCAGATACTAAACCAATACGGTCCAAATTTATCTCTGCAACATGTTTGAGCACTTTACCAGAGTCATGTAATGAGAGGAGTCATGGGGCTTAATACTCGGAGGCTGGCACTTTTTAAATCTCTCAGTGCCCAGATAAATTTTTTTCCAAAGTGCCACCAATTTGACAATTCCAAGTTTAAATAATGTTCCCAAAATATAAAGATCATAGTCTTTTCCTGATGATTTATCTTCTTCTGCAGCTGAAGCAGGGAGGCCGGGCAGCAGGTGCCACACTAGAGCATCAGCAGGAGCTTTCCAAAATTAAGTCTGAGCTGGAAAAGAAAATTTTATTTTATGAAGAGGAGCTGGTCCGACGAGAAGCATCGCATGTTTTGGAAGTAAAAAATGTGAAAAAGGAAGTACATGATTCAGAGAGCCATCAGCTTGCACTGCAAAAAGAGATCATGATATTAAAGGACAAATTAGAGAAAACAAAGCGAGAGAGGTAAGCTTTTGGGCATGATTCTTCAAATATGGATTTCTTTCTTGTGTGTATTGCATTGCATAGGTATCTGTGAAGGATGGTACATCACCTTAACTCTGTGTATTCCTTTTTGAAAATCCCAGTCTACAGGTTCAGCAGTGTTACAATGTCATTCTATTTCTTCTCCTTCTCCTTAGGCACAGTGAAATGGAGGAAGCAGTAGGAACAATGAAAGAGAAATATGAGCGTGAAAGATCTATGCTCTTGGAAGATAACAAAAAGCTAACAACGGAAAATGAGAGGGTAATTATTTTATGAAACATATATATATGTACAAGTATAATTCTGACTTTATTACTGCTGTTGCAGTAGTCTACTCATTGATCAGAACAGATCTGTGAATGTTCAGGCGTTATCTGAATAAAACAAATGTAGGTTTCACCACACAAATGTCAGATCTGGCTAAATAGTAACTTTGTCATCTCAGTAATGCTCTTTGTGGGGTTGATTCGCACAACTCAGAGGGCACCACCTTCTGATTTCTTCATGAACGGTGCACAGAGGGGGAAGCATTTACAAAGACTGCCTGTCTTCCTGGTGGCTTACAGTTCAACCCCATTCCTCTGGGTGACCTTTACACTTACTTTTCCTTTGTTTTGGATTGTTTTGTTTGAACTGACAATGTGTTCTTCAATGCTCAGGAGCTGGTCCCTAGTTCCACGAAAAAACAACGCCTACCAGTTCTTTGGTCTGTGTTAGAACTTCCAGATAGCCCAGGATGGTCTTGTTTGTCCAGATTCTGTAGACGTGTAGACATACACATGTGTAAAAAGTCTGAAACTGACGTAAGTCACAAGTGAAATTAATCTTTTGTTTCAGCTCTGCTCTTTTGTGGACAAATTAACAGCACAGAACAGACAGCTAGAAGATGAGCTCCAGGACCTAGCGGCAAAGAAGGAGTCTGTTGCTCACTGGGAAGCTCAGATTGCAGAAATTATTCAATGGTACGTGCTGTTAGGAGATCCAGATGGCCACTTTCAACTTTTGAGATATTCGTTGGCTTTTTTTAATGTATAGCTAATCCCTTTATCTGGGATCAACAACAGTATAGGACTTCGCAGTGTTGGTTAACTGGTTTTCTTCTGCTTTCTAGTATTGCTGAGTAGTAGCGCCAAGTGAAACTGTCAGACACATTAAGTACAAAGGAGAGGGTTTTGGTGTCAGCTTGCTTCAGTCTCTAAAGCAATCATTAAATCACCCAATTTGGAATATGTTGATGTATTCATTCAGGAAGATGGTCATGATTTAAAAGGTTCATATTAACATATAGAACCTCACTAGCTGTACTAGATAAGCACTTGGACTTAATTCAGTCAGTTCTTTCCTCTGTTACCTGCTGTTTTGGCAAGCTGTGTGCAAGTATTTTCAGCATGCAAGACAAGGAAGACGTGAAGGTAGCCCCTATAAAAATTGAGCAAGCAATATGCAGATCATGTTCCATACAGTAACAGTGAATGTCTACAAAGCTCTCACTGATGGCAGAAGGGAAACTTCAGTTTCCCTGGCAACTGCCACAATCAAGAGAATCAGATAAAAGAAAAACCTAAAGCAGTTTTCTATTGCTGGGAGAGTTTTCCCTGCTCTGTCCATTTCTGTTATGTCGCTAAGCAGACACTGATTATTTGGTGGTACAGTATTTGGTGCTATAAGCCATGAAACTATTGAGTAACAGCTTTTTGTAATTGCACAACAGGGTAAGTGACGAGAAGGATGCTCGTGGCTATCTCCAAGCATTAGCTTCCAAGATGACAGAAGAACTAGAATCATTGAGAAGTTCCAGTCTGGGGTCACGAACACTGGTAAGAAAATAGCAAGTGTTCAGACTGTCCTGGGGATGTGCAAGGAGTTACATTTTTAGTTTCAGCTATCTGTTCATCACCAGAATTCTTTTCTAATAAATACTCTGTTCTGCTTTCTAGTTTTTTTTCTGTTGCTTGTGAAATTCATCTAGGTAATCTGATCAGAATTTGATAATTATGGGGGGCGGTTGCTTCATACTAAGTGGTTGCTTCACACGAACATCTGTCATCACAAACTGCTTTAAACAGTATAGTGGGGAGAAGAAATAGTAATTTAAACTATTAAAGGGGAGTACAGAAACGTACCTTGCTACGTTAGGTGCAAGTGAATAATTTTAAGTGCCATTACAGTGAGATAACAAAGTAAGTTTTCTCTTGTGAACAAGTATTAGCTGGTTGATATTGTTGCGAACTAGTGACACACTGAGAGCATGAAGCTTTATTTACATGCCGAACAATGAAACTTTATGCCATAATTTTCCTATACAGCAGTAACACAAATTCCCAAAAACATCTGCAAAATAGGAGGGCTCTCACGAAGGAGTATGGTTTCAAAGACAAAAACACTGTTTTGTGTTGCCAGGTACTAAATACCTGCGTGGGGGAAGAGAGAGCCATTTGCAGATAGACATGAAACCCCATGTCCCCAGCACTGCCAGGCAGCAGTGTCTGCCATGCACAGAGTCCATCTGCTGCTGGTTTATTCAGATAAGAAGTTACTCACCCCTTCCAAACCTATGAATAGGAGAGAATAAGAGAAAGATATGACTTCCTAGGAGCTAACATTTCCCTACATCATCAAGAGACTGTCATAATATTGGGAGGTTTAATAGGAAGAAAGATGGGATCAAATGCTGTTGGCATTTTCTTCTTAGCTACTGCCGGAATAAAGAACACTGTCTGTTCTTTGTGTTAGGTCTGGGTTGGTAACTTCAGCAGAACCTGATCCAAGGCAATTATTTCTTAACATTAAAAAATGCCTCTCACTTGCGTTACTGTTATTTGCCAGTTCACATGTGACTCAAGAGGTATCCATTAGGGAATATAAGAAATGTAGTCCACAGTGAAAAATGCTTGGAAAAGCTTGGGAAATTAACTTTTGGGGGTAGTAGGGCAGAATTGCATTGTGTATGCTGAAGTGTAGTGTGTGCTGCTTAGCAAGTGTAAGAGTTGTTTAGGAAACAGGTATCTTGGGTATCTCAAGACCCAGATTGTTTCATTTTTTCACATTTTTGCCGCTCTCCATATGTTTTAAATTAGTGTGTTTTACATGAGATACTTACCTTTTTCTCATGTTTGAAAAGACCAGTACATCACTGTGCAAGTTCTACATTCTTTTGTAGATTGGACATGGAAAATGAGCCGTTTTCAGTGGGTTCTCTCCATTCGACTTCCATGCTCAATGATCCAGCGTTTTCATTTCAAGCATATTGTGTTAGGGGTTTAACCAGTATAAAAATAGCTCATTACTTAATTTTTGTGTAACAAAGTCTGACTGTCGACTGATTTCCGTGCAGCAGCTATACTGTCCATAACTAATTAAAAGAGCGTTCTCTGAACCAGCGTGAAAGATAATTTCTGTCTTTGAACAAGAAAAGAAATCTCTTTAGACAGTTTATTAATATTCAGTAACTCACTGCAACAGGATCCACTGTGGAAAGTGCGGCGCAGCCAGAAGTTGGATATGTCAGCTCGGCTGGAATTACAGTCTGCCCTTGATGCAGAAATCCGTGCCAAACAATTAGTTCAAGAAGAGCTACGAAAAGTTAAAGATGCAAACATATCTTTTGAAAGGTAATTAAAGCCTTTGGTTCTGTTTGGGTTTTAATGTACTGCTCTAAACTACTGGTTGGAATAGTAACATTTTTCTTAAAATGGCCCCTGTACCTGGGGTGTTGGACTTTGCCAGAAAGATCCCATTCTACAGGCTGCACATTTCTTATGTAGTCAAATGAGAACTGTAAAAATTTCTTCTGGTAAACATTTCACTGCAGTGAGTAGCTTGGTGATAAGATACAGATCTTGGGTGCCTGGGTGGGATCGAGGGGGGGCAAAGGCAAATTCAAAGCAAATTCAACACCTTTTCTTGGGCTAACTGGAAAGTAAACTTATTCTTGGGAATTAAAAGCCAAACTACTATTAGAATAATTTCTTCAGCAGATATCTATAATAATAGCAGGAGTCTCAAGTACAGTTTTCACTATGTAGTCAAGTAGTGAGGTGCCTATTCAGGGGAAAAATAAAATTAATTAGCCTTAAAAAATTATTTTAAAAAAACACCACCACTCCTCAAAAAAAAAAAAAAAAAAAAAAAAAAAAAAAGGCGTTTTCCGAAACTCTGAGATGTCAGACCAGAAATGAACAAACTTGTGCATTGGCATTCCTGCCTTTGAGATATTTCAGATTGCATTTTGATCATATTGTGTTGTTTTAGTAAATTAAAGGAATCGGAAGCAAAAAATAGGGAACTGTTGGAAGAGATGGAAAGTTTGAAGAAAAAACTGGAAGAAAAATACAGAACAGATTCAGGTAATTAAAGTTACTGTGTTTTAAGATATTTCTAATGGTACCTGCAATGTTGCCTTTTAGCTAAGCCTGTTCTGCTTGGGGTTTTAGGTCTCAAACTTCCAGACTTTCAAGATTCCATTTTTGAATATTTCAACACCTCTCCTCTTGCACGTGACCTGACTTTCAGAGTGAGTTATTCCATAAAATAACTATTAAAATGTGATAACTTAGTTGTATTTTTATTATTTAAAAGTAGCATTTGGACACTCTCTGCCCAAATATTAGCCGGATTAGCGTGACACAGAATTTGATGCCCAGTCAATGTCAGATTGCTTGGCATTTTTTAGAGAAGCTGGCACCTTTGGGAAGTATTCCCAGAAGTTCACATGAATTATTTCCCACTCTAGCTTCTTTGTTTAGGTGTATCTCAAACATTTGGCTAAATAATGTATATTCAGGGATATTTGGAAAGAGTGGCACACCCTGTTACAAATAAGGGATTAAATGCTTTGCAGCTGGAAGATGCTGGTTAATACAAGGAAAAGTATTCACACAGTTCAAGGAGTGTTTAAAGAGATATGTAAAATTGTTGGCTCCAGATCTTAATGGAGTGGTTAGAGTAGAAAGAGCTGGGAAGAGAGTCAGAGGACCCACAAGATTTTGGTGTAATAAGTTTATCATGACACACCCTCTGATCCTTAGAAAACTAATCATACAAATCACAGCTCGAGTGGGCGTTTCTCTCGAAAAGGTTTGTGCATTCCCTGAGGAAGCAGCTGTTAAATGCAACACTGAATCACACTTCCTTACTTCATGATCTCTTGATCCCTGAAGATATTCCGTGTTTCTTTTTTTTTCCTTTTTTTTGGTTCTTTTTTGGTCTTTTTTTTTTTCCAAAACATACGGACAGATTAGAATAAAATTAAGAGCTTGAACTGGGAAGAATAATCTGTTACACTTATGGAGCTGAGTTAAAGGGGCTCAGGTTAAAACCTCATCAGTCTGGTTAGATTTTATATCTGAAATACATACTCTCTATTTTTTTCTTTCCAAATTGTCACTGTTGCTGAAAAGAAAGCCTACGGACATGCTCTGATATTTGCGTATACTTAGTATATGTGATGTTCCTGCTCACAAAATGTCCATGCTGGCTTTCTTGCTGAAGCAGCAAGATGTGCAATATGGATGAGGTGGAGGGACGAGAAAGAAGCATGATATATGCTAGTATCTGAATAATAATTTCTGTCTACTGACCTTGATATTTTAAAACATTGCTTTAAAAAGCACCAGATATACTTAAAACAGTGACATGTAAAATATCAAGCCCGTAACTACTCAAGATTCCATTCTACGGGTCCTGCAATAAATATGTAGTCACTATGGAAATGCAGGTGGCATTTTCTGATGAATTACATTAAAATTGCTGATACTGTATCTAATTACTTCCATTAACAATTTTTTTTCGTGTGCACTTTTAAAGATAGTCCGTGTCATCTGCTCTGGGTTAACTTAGTTGGGATAAATATCGTTTGGCCATATAAAACATTTTATTTAGCTAGCCTACTAATATTCTATCTGAAATTTTCCTGTGGGTGATAAGTGATCATTTTTATCCCTCATATCCGTTACAACAAAGGATTCTGTTTCTTCTTCGTCTACATCTTCTCTGCTAGCCTTTTGGGAAGAAGTAAGTTTTTGCTAGTAGTTTTGTCTCCTTATTTTGTCGTGACCTGTTATAGTAAAAATGCCCTTCTAAAACTAGATATTGTGCTTCCTTAACTTCTCTATAACTTAATCCACTAAACAGAGCTAGTTTAGTTTTGTTTAATACCTCTTTACAGGCTTACTATTTTGTATTTTCACTATCTATATGGCTAAAGCTGAAACACACAGCGTTTTTAAACAGTTAATGTTACATAATGCACAATTTGATCTTAAATGGCCCATCCCTACCAATCAAATCAAAACAAAAAAATAACAAATATCTGAAAGTATTTAGCGAGCTAACTGAGCTTGAGCCATCTTCCTGTCTAAACTGGCTGGGAAGTGAGTGATTCATTACTTGTTGCCTTTAGTGCTAATTACATCATTGTTGTGAAGTCTAATCTGATGTTTGTTAGTCATGATTTTCATGATGTCTGCGGAGTACAGTGATGCAGTATCCTACTTCCACACCCAGCTTCTTTAGCTCTGGAATTGTAGCATACTTCCCCCTTGTGCTAGCAATTAGTAGTTGCTAATTTAAGTGTGAAATTAATAGAAGGCTTGTAATGGATGCTATTTCCTTAGATTTTAGTGAAATATAAGACAATGTGATTAAGTAGACATGATTCTTTTAATGACAAAGGCCAGATATCTTTAAACAACTTTTTAAAAGATTGTGTAGTACTACTTCAAGAATTTTTCTTCTGACAGAATTGCTGGCTGCTGTGTGCTAGAAAAACCCTAGTGTAGTAAGGAGAAATAAGCTATTTTGCCGTGAGAAATACCATGAAAAATAAGGTATTTTGTGGATGATTGCCAGGCTTCTCGAACATCATTCCATACGTGCATGCAAGAGATTAGACACAACCTTACTGGGAGAAAGAGGCTGTTACAGCATTTATGCTGCGTACTGTAGGGCTTTGCATTTCAGTACTTCCAGCTTTTCCAGAGCGGAGAGTTGTCAGATGTACATGTCCTGAATATTGGAATCAGCATTGGGCTTCGTTTCCATTTGGTTGATGTGAGAACACTTTGTCAGATCTGTACTATCTAATCTAACATGTTTGCTGTCACTTTTGCAGACCAGTTCTATTAGTGAGCAGGAAACACAGTGTCCCAAGTCTGAAGTTTCGCCATCTACTTCAGTTGTAACTGCAGAGCAACAACAAGAAGTAAGAGAGCCCTTTTTTTACCCTGAAGAGTAATTCACTAGAAAGTCTCTCTGTCTTGTTCACGATGAATACATATTGCAGCATTCGTTATGAAGAAGCAGGATTGAATGTTGCTTATTTGCAATGTGTCAGTGTTAATCGCACCTGCTTTAAGGACAATTGCAAATGAAACCTTTTTGCTGGCTCTGTGTATGTTGATGTACCTCATCTTCACATGTTTTCTGTATTGCTGCTTGTTTGTTAGTGTGCAGGCTTTCCTGTGAGTGCTTTAAAACACAATCTGTTTCTATTAAATCAGAATGGCAATGTTTATGATGATTAAAATTTTTATAATTAAAAAAAAAATCGGAAAACAATAAGCTTTGCCACCCCAATCTTGAAACAAATTCTTGAAGCCTCATTTTGCTCAATTACAGTTTTTTGTGATTCAGGAACCAATTCGGCTTCAGAGGATGCCTGCTGCTCCTTCCCCCACCATTCAATCCATTTCTCTAGCTGTACCAAAGGTAGGGGGACTGTGCTAACTTTATTCTAAAGAACAAAGGAAAAAATAGCATATATTATAAATTAGCCCTCCATGTTTGTTCTTGTCCTGTTTGGGTTTGTCACGTGTTTGTTTGTTAGGTCTGTGTTTTAATGAAATGTTTCCAAATGCAAGTTGATGGGTTTTGATTTGTCAGAAGGGATGACAACAAGAAGTTGGTCATATGTTTAGGTTTGACCCTCTTATGCAGTTGGAAATGAAACTGTTACTGTTGTCTTGCAACACCTTTTACAAGCTGCACTTACTTGGAAGAAGCCCAGGTTTCATAACGTACACTCTGATATCTGGAGGGTGGTGAGGGAGACTCTTGCATTATATAAGTACAGAAAGTGAAAAGCTATTTTTTGTCCTGAATGTATCTTTCAGCCTAAAGCTCACCAGCTCAATATCAAGTCATTCACGAGCCCTACTCAGTGTAGTCATTGCACCTCTCTTATGGTGGGATTAGTTCGACAAGGTTATGCCTGTGACGGTGAGTCAGTTAAACTTCTTATATTGTCAGCAATTGACCCTGAAAAAGTCATCCCAAAACACTAATGTATTTTAAGGCAACCGTTTCTTTGGAGAGAGAGTGAAAGAGAGAGGTGGATACTACTGAATGGTTCCACTTTCTTTTGCATCATCATCAGAGTTCTAAAGTTAAAGAATTAATATAAGCCCTCATGGTTTCTTTTCATATTACTAATTAATTCTGCTACCATTAGTGCTGTTAATAGTGTGAGTTTGGGGGGAGGCAGGGAAGGCAGGACTGTTCTGTTTCTGTTGTGTAGAAGACTCTGGGAATGCTCTGGTAAAGTGGATCCGAGCCTGCCTGTTTTGTGCAATCTTGATCATAAACACCTACAGGTTGGGAGGACCATTTGCTTGGGTTTTTTGGCCTGTGGCCTGTCTTGCTGTCCTTTAGTTTTATTTAAAATGCTTTTTCTGATGCATGTGTCACTACTGAATTCCACATTTGACTATATGGAGGTATTTTTCTTTGCACATAACTTATCTGTATCTTGATTAGACAGATGAACTCAGGAAGTAGTCCACAACTCTGTCGGAGACACTACAGTATAAATAACCTTATTGTATTTCTGTGCCCAGCTTAGTTCTAGCTAGTGACGCCCTCTCCACTGACACCTTCAGTATCATTTTCAGGTTGCCTCATTTGCCCTTCAGGGCTTTTTTCCTGGCAGATCTCCTGGTGACAGTTCTTCCCCAGGAGCACCCATTGCTCTGCCAGCACCTGCCCTGGGGCTGCCTTTTGTCTCCTGCTGCTGACAGTTCTGAACTCTAGTTTTGCGTCTCTTCCTGCAAGTTCAAAATGGTCTTTTTCCCTTAGCGTAGCTATCAATTTTGCTCCTTTTTTTTTTCCCCTCATGTATTTTGATTAAGCTCTGCATCATTAATTTTCCAGTTTGCCTCTTCTACTCCAGATCTTGATAGCTACAGAAAAAAAATAGAATCACATCGACATAAGAACAGAGATGATTCCAGCAGAACAAACCTTTGCCATGTTCTACTCCTAATCACTCGCTTTTCTCAATTTCTCCTCTTTGTAATGCTGGAGACTAGGTAGAATACAGCTGCAGTTCCAGGGGCCTGTGGAACTGGCGATACCCTGTGGATTTTCCCCATTCTGCAGCCGATGTGCCTTGATACGCACAGTCCCAAATGATCATGATGTTTCCTGAAAGAGATGAATTTATTATCTGGTCTTGGGGAGCACCTACGGCACTTGGCATGTGTGACTTTTTGGTACCCCTGTCCTGGGAGCAGACTGCAGCTCAGAGAAGGAGCCAGGCAGGCTGCTCTGGGCTGCTCTCGTTGCTGGCTGCTCTCTCGGGCCTCAGGAGGAGGAGGAGATTTGTAGCCCAGTCCGTGGCAGAAACAGGCAGGCTGTTTCCAGATTTTCTGGAGTCTTTTGACCCTTTGTAAATATGGACTAGATGTGCATGAGGTATCTGCCAGATGTCCACTTCTGAGAACACGGTGAGGAGGACGCACAGGAAAGGTGACAGGGCCAGGCCGCTCTCCCACCACCTTCCCAAGGTGCTGGTAGGAACAGGGCAGCTGGGACAAACCAGGCAAAATCTCTGTGGAAAGATCTGGCCCATAAACCTGGGGGTCAGATGCCTCAATATAACATGGTTAGTTCATTCCACAATTCTTGTAGTATGTCCCATGTGAAGTGGTGTGTATTCTGGGTATGGCTTCTGTGCGAAGCACTCTATAGATGAGAGACCTAGAGACCTCTGTGTCTTGCTGCTACAGCACAAAGCGGTATAAATGGTAAGAAAGGATGCAATGATTAGTGTACTTGTTTGCTCCTTATTTGAACTCTGAGGTGTATATATGCCCCTTTCACCACACAGCATTTCAGTCCTTGTCCCCTGGTTTCTGCTTCATTATGCTTTCAAGTCTGTTGCGGGTGCTTAACAGTTTAACGCTTTCTATTTTTTTTTGTCAGTTTAGTTTTACTTTGTCTTTGCAGTATTCTTGCATACTTGGGTTAAATTAAACTACTATTTTACCTTGTCTCCTGTCACTGCCCTATTATTTTTATTCCTCCTTTATTAATACTTTTTCTCTTCTGTGACGGGGTTAGTTGCTGCTTAACACCAATGACACTGACCAACTCCTTTTCCTTCTGAAAGTTCTTTCGTAAGTTACCTTGAAATGTGGACTCAGTTCCTGCCCTTCATGGAAGTAATAGGCTTAAAAGAGAAAATAAAAGGACTTAGAAGAGTCTCACACAATACCTGGGTGTGTTCACTCCGTTAGCATAGTGGGCTGTTGCAATATTTGACTGCCAGTTTCAGTGTGATCGATCAATTTGCTGAGCATAAGGGCAGACTACGTTGATCTCCTGTTACGATTGACTCATACACGCATTTCACTGTGAATTTTCTCTTTTGTACTTAGTGTGTTCATTTGCATGCCATGTTTCCTGCAAGGATAGTGCACCTCAGGTCTGCCCCATACCCCCTGAGCAAGCCAAAAGGCCTCTCGGAGTAGATGTGCAAAGAGGAATAGGAACCGCCTATAAAGGTTATGTCAAGGTAATAGTCTTTTGTTCTTGGACAAGAGAAGAATACTAAACCTCGCTTACAGCCTTGCAGCTTAGAACCGCTAAGTATGTTTAAACAAATCTCCTAAATTGTGCTAAACCCTTAAGGCTTTTTGTGCCATCTATGTAACTTATTTAACCTTCGTTGCTTTAGATGTGGGAGAAACGGTTGGTTTTACTACAGGAGCTAAAGGTTAGTGGATTAGTAGCTACAATGTTCATAAGCAGCAGTGGGGGGAAAGCATGCTTTAAGGAAGAATTTCTGTCATTGTTGATGTAAGCATAATATAAAAGGTGAACTGTCCTACCATTTTGGCATTTCTGGAATATACAAGCCCCGTTGTTTGTCCTAATACTAGCTAATATATTTATTAAACTGTAACAGGGAATGGTTGAACTTAAAGGAAAAATGATTTCTTGATTACTTGACATTTTCACTCCATTTTGAAGGGCAAGTGAGAACGTGTTCTAATTCCATTGATCTGAGTATAAGCTTTTCTAAATGTCCCTGCTTTCTGTGTCTACTACATGTGCTTACATTTAATAAGCAATCAGTTATTTTTACGCAGGTCCCAAAGCCTACAGGAGTTAAGAAAGGGTGGCAGAGGGCTTACGCAGTTGTCTGTGACTGTAAACTGTTCTTATATGATGTGCCTGAAGGAAAATCCACCCAGCCTGGAGTTGTTGCAAGTCAAGTCTTGGATCTCAGGTTTGTATTATTATGACAGAGTAGAAATCCTCTGTATTTTTTTCCTAACAGGAACATGTATTTATAGTACACAAGAAACATGAAGCTCATGAGCGCTCTGGTGTGAGAAGACCTGTGTGTCCTGTATATAGGCTGCAGCTAAGTTTAGGCTGAACAAGTTGGCTCAACAACAAGTCCTTTAGTGACTTTATAGTCATTTATACTACAGTCACTAATATTTACAGTATTAGCATCCTCCTTCCTAGAATTCCGTGCGCACACATGGAAGGCAACTAGACTTTGTTAGATTGGTTTTTCCCCTCCCTGCACTCTGACCTGAACATTGAGTCACAGATCATTCCATAACCAGTAATTTCAGGAACATTAGAAAAACTGAAGTAATCTGCAGAAAAGCACTGACTAATTTACAGTGCAAGTGGCTCTGACCCTGCCTTTTCACAGGAGTCATTTTTTCTTGGTGAACCATTTGAACCACCAAACAATGTCTACAAAAGATCTGAGACTTACATTGATCTGAGTAACCAAAAAGGGTTTTTTAATTTTGATTTATGGAAATACCAAAACAGTATAATACCTTTTAATGCTACAGCACCTTCTGTCTCTGTTGAACATACAGCTTGCATTCACAAGCCCCTTGATTTCTGTTTTTTCCAAACAGCAGTACCATGGGGTTGCACCAGTACTGGTGCTCTGTTCTCACATTTATTTTCTGAGAACCATCACTGTCAGCTCTCTCTGACACGCTGGCAGTGGGAGCAGAAGCATTGGGAGTATTGCAGATAACAGCGTTCCCATCAGTACGTTGCTTGGAGCAGCTCAGCCAGATATTATACCAACTGTCCCATGCTTTATCTTCTCATTGTAGCTGCCTCTTGGAGTCTATCGTCTGAGGATTCTTCAGTGTTTTAATATACATTAACCACCACAGCTATGAATTCTAGCATGGGCAAGTTTCAGGCATTAGTGTCTTCTTTACACTGAAATTGGCAATTATGATGATCAACTTGGTCAAATTCAGTTTGAAAAGTCTTGTGTAGACAAGCCCTCTGGGGTGGAGCACTCTGAAATGCAAAAGTTGTTCTGATGTCTGTTTATTTTACTGTAATAGAGAATAAAATCTAGCTATTTTGAAAACCTTTATTTGAATCCCACAGACTATAATTATGTTGCCAAGAGCTTTTTATGTGATTTTTCTTTTTTTCCAAAGGCCCCTCTCTTGCTACACATTGAGGTATGAATTATTCATTTCTAATGTGTCTGCTGGGCTGGAAGAGCAATATTCTTGCTGCTAATTGTAGAATAGGTGTGGTTGGTAAACCAAAACTACAGAAAGCCACCCCACTTAACTTCAGGTGGACTGAGTTACACGTACTGGATGCTGTAGAAACATAACTAAAGCTTGTGAGCTGTTTGAGTCGAGGGCGGTTAGAGCATAACAAAGCGGTGATGGCAGTTGTGGCCTCTGTGCGGTGTTGGGAGATTGCAGCCTATTGAAACAGTTGTGATATCGGTTAGATTTTGCTGATTAGTGTGTGCATGTCTGTGATTCTCTTGCTTTCTTTCTTACTAGAGATGAAGATTTTTGTGTGAGCTCTGTCCTGGCGTCGGATGTAATACACGCAACTCGTAAAGACATCCCTTGTATATTCAGGGTATGGCTGCCAATTTACTCTTAGAGAAAATACAAGCTAAATATCAGGGTTTGTGTTGGTAGTGAAATATGTTATCCATATTTAATGTTATGCAGAAGTATAAGAATTTACAAGGGATACTGAAATGTGTAGAACAACAACATAATACTTTTCTTACAACTGCACTGTAAAGGACAAAGTTATCCTTATCTTGCTGCTTCCTTGTGTATAAAGTTTGGCTTATTTTTATTTTCTTGATTATAATTCAGTATATTTTTGTCTCCCCTTCCATTGGTGTTACCAAATCCTGTTTGTTCTTTCTTGGCTTTGTAGGACTCTTGCTTTAGCAACTGATGCTGTAACATCAGAGTAGGCTGAAGCTGGGTTGTGTTCACCGATTCTAGTTTGCCGTGTATTGTCTTGTATAAAAACATACATTTGAAATTTTGCTTTCCTTCATTTTGTATTTTAGTAGAAAAAAAATGAGATAAAATAGTTAGCTTAGTTCTAATAGTATCTTTGATATATGTTCTATCTGAATGCTGTATTTAGTTTTTAAAACCTAGCAAAAGTTCGTGTTGTTATGTGGATTATATTTAATCTGAAATTTTAAAATACAGAGAAGAGTACATTAGTAGCCAGTATCTGTAATCCCTTGCATTCGAATACAGAAACTGTTCTCAGCATCTTGATGTTCAGTCTTTTAGAATCAAATCAGTGGAACGCAGAAGCCAAAGAGCTGGCAGTCACATGCGATCCCAATCATTTGGTCCTTCAGAGTTCTACATAGGAAATATCTTGGCTACTTGAATGCTACTGTGGCTTTGCTTTTCTGCTTTTTTTGCAGAAATGTTTTCTGCAGAAGATTTTCGTCCTTTAGTTTACTACTACTTTTTCTTTCATTTTTCTCTTGTTTCTAAATGTTTTGTTTTATTCCCATCTGTCTGCTCTCTTCTCGAATGAGCGAATGTGGAATACTATGGGAAAGGGCTCCTGAGGAGAGAAAATGAGTTATGCAGAATGGTGGTTGATTCATTTAAGAACAAGGCATCCATACAGTTTAGCCTGCTTGACTTGCTTCTCTAATCTCTGCCTGGAATTTTGAATTGAAAAGGTACCTAAGAAAAAAACTTCGGTCAGATATCCCGGTGTAAGAACACTTGTGTGGATAGACATGGCAAAATGTCTCCACAGTTTGATCCAGATGCTAAAGAGATTTGATAAATTAACTAGAAGCCTGGTGCAGGTGTATATCTATTTAGATACTCTGTTGACAGGGACCAGAGAGGGTGCTGCCAAAGTCCACCTCTTTTCTCATTTTTATGTCCTTCATAGGAAGGAATTCCTAAAACTGGAAATCAATGATATCTGATGCAAGACAGTCTATTTTCTCCATTTCATTTAATTCTAGATTTGCATCCTGCTGACATAATGACATAGAGTGGCTTCTACACAACAGTTAAAGCTTTTACTTTTCATCATCTGTGTAAAAATGTGATCCTTCTTTCATGTGTATTATTTCATTAACACATAATGATATTGATGGACCACCAAAGACAGATTTTCTTTTCTTTTGGATCATCCACCGACAGAAAGCAACACCAGAATGCTGCCAGACGCTAAAATATTCCCAGCTCTAACCCTGCCTCCCCCCATGAAATCAAGAAGAGGAAGAACATGTCTCAAAATCAAACATCTCTCCTTGGTAACCAGTCCTTAAAGCTGCATGTCAGGCCGTCCTGGCATCCAGACACTGTAGTCTAGGTGCTGCCATCAATACATTTTTAATAATAGCATGAGAGTATCTGTAGTGGAGTCCTTCCACTGCCTAGCAGTTTGAGTTAAGAAGCCTTGAGTTTCATAGAAAATGCTGGATTTGGGTATGATGAATCATGCTAGGTAAATTATAACCAATTTCTCCTGTTTTTTTCCTGCATTTGACTGCACGTAAGATGCCACCTTCAAAAGACTGAGGAGTAATACATGATGGTGCTTCAAAGAGAAAACCGTAGCTGAAGTCTGGTTTGGTTTTGTTTACAATTAGAGAAATATTATCCATTATGCCTCCATCCATCTTTAAAATATGAATGCTTCGTTACAGTTTAGAACAAATCTTGATGCAGAGTAATAATGAGCAAACTATTGCAAACTATTTCATTCTTTTTCTTCTGCTCTTCACTTTTGCCTTACTTCTGGAGTCTGTCTTTGGCATCCTGTTGTTCAAAGCTCACTTTCACTTGTGTGGTTTTGGTTGTGTTGTTTTCTTTTGGTTGGTTGTTTTTTTTCCCTTTAAGATGAATATTCTTGCTTAATTCACTCCTTCAGGAAGTGTATGTTGTGTAACCACATGATCCATCTTTATGGTGATTTTCTTATCAAGGCATATAAGCTGAAGATGTGTTGTTCCGTGTATGAATAGTCATAGCCTTCAGTTTTGCACTTTTGCACCTTTCCTACTTTTTTCTCTTGAACTGTTGTTATTCTAAGAGTCTGTTGTGAGGGTGATACTGGCTCGGGGCCTGTTTGTGGCTGAAAGCAAAATTCCATGATCTCTCATTTCCTACAACCTCTTCAGACAGGCCACAGCACTAATATTCAGAACTACTAAGTGCATACTTTGGCCAACAGAAAGTTCCTGCATCTTTTTTCCATTCAGAATATGTTCTGCTTTGAGATCTATGAGAGAATTTCCCTGAAAATTAAGTGAAGCCATTGTGATTTTCTTTTAACCTGGGGAAGTGGGAGAATGCAGGTCTCAGAATATTTTCCTCCAGACCTTTTAATGCAGATGTGATGTGCTCTTCCCCCCGGACAAATATTTTGAAAATTAAGTAGCAAAATCAAAATCTAGAACTGATTGTAGCGATGCCATTGAGTTTAAACGCATCTGACTTGGAAAGCACGTGTGCCATTTTCAATAAGTTCTTGCAAGGGTGAGGGGAGGGATCAGGGCAAATCACAGAATGCTACTGAAGTTCCAGTTCAGAGGAGGAAGGAGCCTTTTGCTTGATTATTGTAGGAAAGGAATGTAGCGTTCCTTGCCCATATTTTAGGATTCAGAATAATTAAGGAAAACTGAGTGTTTTTAAACAAAACCAGAGGCTTGTGCGTTTTTTCAAAGCACTGTGGCCATAGTAGTTGTGTGCATACCACTCAGGTACATGATCATATTGTTATGAAAAAGTATAGTTTGCTTTCACAGATCTGTGAAGTATATAATACTGACAAAAAGAACTTTTGTTGCTCTTACTAATTTATTTTTCTCTGTCTTTTAAAAGGTGACAGCCTCTCTCTTAGGTTTGCCTTCAAAGTCTTGTTCTCTACTGATCCTGACAGAAAATGAGAATGAGAAG
Source organism: Pampusana beccarii (assembly GCA_013399365.1). Classification (NCBI taxonomy): domain Eukaryota; kingdom Metazoa; phylum Chordata; class Aves; order Columbiformes; family Columbidae; genus Pampusana; species Pampusana beccarii. The sequence continues at coordinate 1,009,176 of VWYH01007541.1, read as the reverse complement.
AGAAAGTGGGTTGGAATCCTAGAAGGGCTGCAGTCTATTCTGCACAAAAACAGACTGAAAAACCAGGTTGTGCATATTCCACAAGAAGCCTATGACAGTACACTGCCTCTTATTAAAGCAAGTTTAGCTGCTGCTATTGTAGGTATGTTTGTTTTAACTTTTAAAAGTGTGTGAGAGTTGTTGGAGCTTTTAGATAGGCTTCTGTAATGAGAGCACTGACACCTTGAAATAAATTCCTCAGCTGAATTCCTTCACAGGAATTTAATAATGGGGGTGGGAAATGCTAATCTTGCACTGATATTCAAATTTCTTCATCCACTCAGAGTAAATAATACTGTTTGCTTGTTTAACAGGTTGTTTTTGCAATAGGATATATAGTATGCTTTTGACAGACTGCGTGAACTTAAGCAAAATTGATTTGCTGTTGAAAATCTGTTTGTCCAGAAATTTTTGTAGTTGTTTTTTCCGTCTGTTTTAAAGATAAGATTAAGTATAGCTGAATTAATAACCTTTTTTTTCCTTCCTGGTTTAGATCGAGATAGAATAGCAATTGGTTCAGAAGAAGGACTGTACGTGATTGAGGTGACCCGTGATGGTAAGTCAGACCGTAATGCATGCAGTAATTACATACAGAATAATGAGCTCCATAACTTTTATTGCTGTTGTAATATAGGTTACACAACAGCCCTTCATGTATAGTAAGTATTAAGGACTCAGTTAATTGATAAGAAGGAAAAGTGAATGTGAGATATGGGCACTAATTTGGTCATTATCACTACATTCAGTTGACTGGCTGAAATTAAAGGGATGGGTTACTGGGCATATTCTGAAACATTTGCACCTTAACTGTGTTCCCACAGCAGGCAGCGAAATGCTTCAGCACGCAGAGCACGCACAGCACACGCAGCAGCAGTTAATGCATAGTGAATTATCAGGCACTTACTAAATAGCACTTGAATTGAGTGAGAAAAACTTGACATGGGAACAGGCTTGCTCCAGCCTGCACCATCCAAGACTTAAACTGCCATGAGTTACAAGTTAGACAGCCAGCACAAGCAACGCAAGACTTTATAGACTTTCCATTAAAGCCACCATGTATCATTGTCTGTTTCTTCCAGAAATTTGACAATCGTCCGCATTGTTTCAGACCAATGGTGGCCAACGCAAAAGCCTTGCTTGCCCCTTTTCATTATTTCACTGACCCCACGCTTCCTCCTGAACCTGCTTTTTCCTTTCTGTTCTTAATCCGCTCTGCCCTCTGCTTTGGGAAAAGCGGGATCAGTTTAGCCTGTTCTTTCTGAAGACTTCTCATGTCCTTGCCAGAAATTCACACAGAGCATCCTCCAGGTACCACAGCAAAGCGTGCTGCATTCGCTGGGCAGGGCAGGCGTAACTCCTCTATCGCTGAATTATTAGGCATCACAACTAAGGCCTAAGGGAAGCGTCTTTCCTTTTGACCGGTTATAGTGAGCACAAATACAGATAACAATGGGAGACATGGCTCGGTATGGTAGGGAAAGTGGAGGCCAAAAGGATTACTAGCACATGAACATGGGGATTGTTTTGGGTCAATCCATACAAAATGCAATTTTAAACATGGAAATGCAAATAACAAGTCTGGTTAATTTTGCCATCTGCTTCCAACATAAGATACTCTTACTTTTAACAAACAAACAAAAAAATGAAACAACTAGTTGAGTTAAACTGAATTTCTAAAGGTTGAGTAATATATTTCTAAGAAGCAATGGAGATTTGAAATACAGTTATCTGCAAGTATTTATCCTCTTGCAGGTTACTGTAGTTATTTCTTTCTCTCTGACTTCAAAAGTGGCAAACATACACTCATGAAATCCATGCTTTACCATAACTTTCTTATAACTCCTGAGGCACTGATAAGTTTAGACAACACTCTAATTCCATACCTTTTTGTGGTGTTAGAGGTAACAGCCTTACCTATCTGATAGGATTGTTTCTAACAGAATGCCTAATGCTTTTTTTCTGTGTTTATAACCTCTGAGCCTCTGTTCTTCTGATGTCTTTGACTATCTGGGAGTTGAGGATGTTGAGGTCAGTGGTCCCTTTTCCTACCTTGGAAAAATTACCAGGGCAGTCCAGAAATGTCCCTTTGCCTGTTTTTAGTCATTGTTATTCAAATTTTAAAAAAACATATTTAAATTTAGACTAGAAAGAAGAATTTTAATTTCCTTTTTCAATGCAGTTTAGTTAGTGGCTATTTTAAATTTGAGTTGCAGTCATGCTAAAATTTCCATTTCAGTGTAAAATAAAGCAATTAAATGTTATTGCTTCCTCTTCCATAGAATAAACCAATGCCCAGTTCCAGGAGAAACTGCTTTATACATGGACACAGCAGATATTTGAAATTCCTTTTAGAAGTAATAGATTCCATTCCTTTGAGTAAACTTCCAGTGGTCACTATTCTTTAAGTACTTAGATATAAACATAACTTTAGATGCAAGTAATTCCAGACATTCCAGTACTGTTTCTTGCACAAAAGCAAATTATGCATTTCATTTGAAAGTTCATTTCATAAAGGAAAAATTATCTGCATCACTGTATCGTATGTAAATGTGAAAATGAATTATCAATTTTGGTTTTAAGTTAAAAGAGGTTTTGCATTTTTCTATGGCCAGTTCTTGTGTGTTAACAGTATTTTTATAAATCATAATCTCTTTTTCATTTTATGGCAGTTGTAATAGTCAGTGTTAATTAACTGCCAGCTGTTTATACCGAAGGTCTTTGGTCAGAATATTACTTAGGTCTTGACAAATAAGCTAAACTGTAGGCTGGAGCTAGGGAAGAAAAAGGATCTGTTTGTGGCAAAGTTCCAACAGCTGGTTGTTCCATAGGATATTTCTTCAGAGATATCGTCTCTTTGTGTGACTGGGCAAATGCCACAAAAACGCTTGGCCTTGTGATCTAAACAGCTGAAGTCTTTCTTACAGGTTTACAGAATTTGGTAACTTGGCTAGGCTACTCAACTATTACTGAAAAAAATGTCTATAATTTCCAGTTAATGTTTCTTTTTTTTATTATCATTCACAAATCTTTTGGATGCATTCTGCTTACAAAAAAAATGAAAAGTGATTTTTTATATAATTATGCTTATGCATATGATGTATTGTGTTTCCTAGTTTGGAGTTGCTTTGTCTCTTCTGTTTGTACCCCATGAAATACTCACTGCTTTCTTGAAGGTGCCAATACACCCACCATCCCCAAAGCAGAACGCGTTATACCTGACCCCATTAATTGCCTCTTTCAAACCCAGTTTTAAAAAAACCTTTCATCAATGAAGACTCCCGAGCTTCCACAGGTAACCTAAGTAGTCTTTACTGTGAGAGGGCTTTTCCTGATGCCTGTCCTAAACTTCTCTTCCTACAGCTTAGGCCCATTCCTACTTGCCCTTTCCCCAGCACACACAGCATTTTTTGCTTTTCCCTATAGATGGTTAGCATCCACTTACTGTACTGCTTTTGTATTCGGCTGAGACATTTGCCAGCAGTACAGCATTTTATATCCTCAGTTCTCAGCATTAAATACTCTATATTTCTTCTCTTTGCGTTCTGCTAATTTGATCTTCCTCCATAATTTACCGAAGATGCTGATGTTTTTCTTGAAGGTGGGACTAGTTTCAGAACATATTCCATCTTGCAGTGAACAGATAGTAGAGATATTATTATATAAATTTTTTTCTCCATTTATCCCAGATGTTACGCAGCCTTTCCCTGCAAAGTGTTGCTGAAGCGAGACTTTATATCCATAGAGGGAGTTACAGGAATGCTTTGTTTCATTATTCGTTCTGACAATTAATAACGGAGCACTGAATGTGTGTGATAAGTGCTCTTTCCTATCTGGTACAGGTCTGTGTTTAGATTTGTTTTCAGACATCGGTATCTAACGCTGCGACGTTTCCAGGCCCGATGGTTTTCTTGTGTAACTTATGGCAGTTCTCGTTTCCTTTGCAGTGATAGTCCGAGCTGCTGACTGCAAGAAGGTGTACCAGATAGAGCTTGCTCCCAAAGAGAAAATCATCATCCTCATCTGCGGTCGGAACCACCACGTTCACCTTTACCCCTGGACCTCTCTGGATGGGTCGGAAGGAAACTTCGACATTAAGCTTGCAGAAACTAAAGGCTGCCAATTGATTACAACTGGAACACTAAAGAAGAATGCTGCGACTTGTTTGTTTGTGGCTGTCAAACGACAGGTTTTTTGCTATGAAATTCACAGAACTAAACCTTTCCACAAAAAAGTCAGTGAAATTCAGGCTCCAGGAACTGTGCAGTGGATGACAGTGTTCAAGGACAAGCTCTGTGTTGGCTACCAGTCTGGGTTCTCTCTGTTGACCATCCAGGGAGATGGACAATCTATAAGCCTGGTAAATCCTAATGACCCCTCGCTTATCTTCCTCTCACAGCAGTCTTTTGACGCCCTTTGTGCTGTGGAGCTCAGTAATGAGGAATACCTGCTTTGCTTCAGCCATATGGGAGTATACGTCGATTCGCAAGGTCGAAGGTCACGCATGCAGGAACTAATGTGGCCTGCAACTCCTGTTGCCTGTAGTATGTATATGTTTTTCTGTTGCCATATCCCTGTTGCTGCTTTACTTGTCTAGAAAATAATCAGCATTGTATTCTATTCTGCTTCGGTTTGTCTTTCAATATCTACAGTTTAAGTTTTGATGAGTTAACAGCATACGTAATTCTTCCTGGTAGTGGTTTTGGACTTGGCGATCTCCTGGGCTGAGATCCTGGATGCTGCAAGAAAAGAAGCTCTGTCTTGTTACAGGACACAGAAGAACAAGTAATGGAATGGAAAATAATTTTTATGGAGAGTAGTCCTGGAGGCAGGACAGTGCAAGACAACTGGTCTGTGAAATTCTGTAAAGATTTTTGCTCCCCTAGAAATGTCTAGTTTGTAGGGCATCTTCTGGGTCCTGGACTCAAATTACAATAGAAAGTTGAAATGTAACTGCAACTCTAAAGGTTCATAAAGGTAACAAAATAAGAGGTAAAAATACTGCCTTTGGCAGAAGTGGTTGCAATTTTTCTCCTATCAGTTTTATTTTTAGGAGAAGAATTTCCAATAATAATATAGGCAGGTAGACAGTAATTTTTCAACTGCTCTGCTCTTTTCAGGCACGTTGGTTTATCAGCTAGTTAGGATGGGAGCACATGCGGAGCATTTTTCAGTATTCCGTAGTCAATGATGAAGTTCATGATAAAACCACAATTTCTGTTTGGAGCTCAAATAGCAATTAAAGTGTTTTGAAAGATTGAAAGCAAGAAATAGCTTTTTGTTTAAATAGTACACGGAGCAGTTAGGTACACGTCGGTTTGATCAGGCCAGGCCCTAACAGCTGTTTGTTTAGTTTTAATTGTCTTGAACTGAAATTGTTTGCTTGCTTTACTCTGACCTAGTTCTGTACAGAAGGCCCAAGGAAATACTGTGGTTGTGAATTTGCTTTAAAATGCCATTAGCTAAAGCTAATGTTTCCTTTTCCTTTATCAGCTTTACAGTTATTTTGCATTTTAGCAAACTAGGCATGCTAGTTAATTGTTTTGTCTGTTATCATTAGAAGCTGTTCTTACTGTAAACTATTTTATAGCATTCTAGTGTGTGCAGCTCTGAGTGGTGTTGGCCTAGGGCTGTTTTTGTAGAGAGAACGACTTTGTCCGCTGCCAAAGGAAACTGGATTGCTTTTCTTTTTGTTAGCCTTCTCCTCTCTCCTCCGTCCTGGTGGCTGTCACTGGTGATGGTGGGGTTTTTTTTTAACTGTCCCGTCAGGAGATGATCACAGTGGAAATAGTTCTCCCCCTGTTGCAGTTTCTGCTGTGGCGAAGGACCGTGTTGTGGAGAGGTTTTAGGATACAATGGAGAATTTCTCTCTGGGGGATTCAGCCCCCTCATGCTAGGAGAGGCCAAGCAGAAGCGGTTGGTGTTTCTGTCTGGTGCTCAGTGGCCTCCCTTGGTGTGGACATCTAAATCAACCATGACCCCATATAATAAATACTCGACCACAAGTCACTTTTGGGATACATATGTCTGAGAGCCGTCCAAAGCTTTCTGGGAGCAAGTTTAAAAAATAGCACCACAACTGTTACTTCAGTTCTTCTAAGAAGATTCTGTGATTTGTTTAGTGTCCTACTGGGTTATTTTCCTTTGGTTTATTGAAGCAGCTCTTTTCTCGATTAAATCCCATAAATTTCTAGTAACTGCTCTTTACATCAGGACACAGTTTTTATATGAACAGAAGCACGCTGATATGAAGCTCCAGGGACCTCTGCTTTTCGTTTGACCTAAAATAAACTTGTCTGCTGATACCTTTTATGCTTTTTTTGAAAGAAAAAAAAATGAAAAGAGAAAGTGAGTTGTGGGCTTTAAGCATTGTGACTTTTTTGTGTTAACCTGATGAAAGCAACCCATACATCCATATCTAAAGCTAGATAATTGTTAGCAAAAGAGAAAGGAAATTGAGAACAGATTCGCATCATGACTTCATGACCCACCTTGCAGATGGTGGCCCTCTCTTTTCCTCTTCACACAGCAGATGTATAGTTAGTTTGCCGCTTCCGAAATGAAGTAATCTGCGTCTGAAGAAAAGCTAGCTGCTCAATTCCTACCAAGTAGCAAATTTGTATGCATCTGAAAACTTCAGATGTCATTGTGCAATTTCATGAAATCATAATTTGAAGTTTAAAAATATTGAAAGGGTCAAATTTAAATCTTTCCATGATGCTGGCAGTTGTCGTTAGTGAATCTATTATCACAAAAATATCTGTTTGAAAGTGGGGCTGGGAAAAAGCGTTTTTAAATGCATCTTGCACATGGTGGAAAACTTGTAACTATTGAAATTTGCTCAGATATATGTCAGTTCCAGACTACTGAAAGCACATTAGGGTTTTCTGTTTGTTTTTAATCTATGCAGGTTGCAATTCTTCATACGTAACAGTGTATAGCGAGTATGGTGTTGATGTATTTGATGTTAACACTATGGAATGGGTCCAGACCATTGGCCTGCGAAGGGTAAGTAATTTTATTTGAATATAGAACTTAATTGGGATAATTCCAAAGGAGATGTTTCTTCACAGTGTACTCTAGGCTTCAGTTAATTCTCTGCCTCCTTCCTCAAAACAGATCAGACCATTAAACACGGACGGCACGCTGAATCTCCTTAACTGCGAGCCACCGAGACTAATATATTTCAAGAACAAGTTTGCAGGTGAGTCCTGAGCAAGGGGAGAAACAGGAAAATTATGCGAAGCTAACTGGGTAATTTTAAGCAGCGTTACCTTTGCATGAGATGAAACTTGTATTGGATGCGTCTGGGTCGACATGTACCTATGTATGTGAAATTGTGTTGTGATATTACAGCAGGAGCTGCCCTCAGTGTCCCAGAAACATCTGACAATAGCAAGAAGCAAATGCTTCGAACTAGGAGCAAAAGAAGATTTGTATTTAAGGTTCCTGAGGAAGAGCGATTACAGCAGAGGCGGTAAGAATTGAATTGTGGCATGTAACTTAATATCCATGATGACATGCAAAGACTGGGCATGCTAATAGCAAAAATCACTCTGTTCTTTTTAGGGAAATGCTTAGAGACCCTGAGCTAAGGTCAAAGATGATTTCTAACCCAACAAATTTCAACCACGTGGCTCATATGGGACCAGGAGATGGAATGCAGGTTCTCATGGACCTCCCACTGGTAAAATACATTTAAAAGGGTGGGGTTATATGTCTATTTGTTCTTGCTCAGAAAAACTGTGAAGATGAGTTGTATAGGGTTCAAGTATTATCTCTGTGCAAGTTCTTCTAATCATTTGGAGAAAGGCGAACCTTTCTGTTGTGCAATGCTTGTAAATCCTGTGCAAGGAAATACTGCTAGCTGACTTATAAACGACAGACTGAAAGAAATAGGTATCACTGCCAGGAGCTTGTTAGTAGTTTTCCAACTAATCGGTCTCTCCTCCTTCCTTTTTCTTGTTTGTCTTCTTAAAATAACAGAACGAATTTCCTTCCCCTTCATCCTCTCAACATTCTGCTCTGATATCACCTCCAACAGGCTTTGAGCACGTCTATGACATGAGCCCTGACTCTGCTGAAATCTTTCTCCAGAGTGACCATTCCTCACTGCAAGGCTCCCCTCTGCTTTCTTCCTCTTCCTGCCCCTCCTCTGCCTCCCTAGCAAGGGTAGGAGTAGCTACAAACTGTTAGGAACTGGAATGGTGTGCTTGTGGCACTTTGCCAATTCTAGAGCAAAAACAAGGGGGGAAAAACTAATGCTGTGCAGGTAACTAAAATGCATGTAAGTTGCAGTGCTTTGTAGCATTATTTTATTTTTTTTTTCGCATTTAACAAATACAGCGTTTTGTGAGCTGTTTTAGTGTTAAGTCCGTGAGAGGAAGGCACGAAGGTACACTTTTATGTTCTGTACCCTGCATTTTGCAGCTGCTGGTCAGGCTTTCTCTTTTCCTTCTCTGCCAGCCTAGGAGAGGGTGATGAGTTTGTCCTTTCTGCAGGAGGAGGAAGGAAAGCAGAGCTGTTGGTGCAGTCCCTGCCCCTTCAGAGAGGGTTTGCTGGCTGACAGGTTCCCGTGGCTGCTGTGGGGCTTAGTTCTTTCTCTGTCTTTCTCAGGGTTTGTGTCTGTTACTGAAAATATGTGGATGTGGTCAAGTAAGTTGAGAGTTTTTCTACCAACACTGGGTTGTAATATCTTCAAAAGCACAGTAAAGTTTTCATGAGTAACAGCTCCTAGTTGGATAGCTTTTGTTACTGGCTAACAAGGTGTTTCATTTCGACTGCAGAGTGTCCTACCTGCTGCACAGGATGAAAAACCGTGTCCGTCTACAGCTAACCTCGCACGACAGCAGCAGAGAAACAAAACCTATATTTCATGGCCCTCGTCAAGTAAGGCTGGAAGCAAGCTTGTCAGTTCTGAGCTATAATTTAGGGCTTTGACAAGAGGTGTAAACCTGCCTGTTTTCCTTTGTTCTCTGCAGGCGGCAGTGATGCGGGAGGAGCCGTGCCCTCCCGAAGTATGTCCGATCCTGACCAGGAGTTTGACAAAGAGGTAAAGTAGCTTTCTTTTTTATTAAATGGAGACTTATTATATCCTGTTGCTGTAGATTGTTTTTCCAATAAATTAAATTTCTGAGGAAATACTTCGTAAACACTGCGTTCTCTATGGAGAGGTGTCCTTCCACAAATGTTTTGTCCAGCTTGTAATATATGATTGCAAATTAGATACACCAGCACAAAAGCAAAGCTGTGAAAAGATATTTTTATGGTGATATTTTAAGAAGTGTTATGTCTTGGATTAAGCTTTGTAGACGAGGGAAATTTGACTAATTGATGTAATGTCCTCAAAGATCCTAAAAATGTTCTCTGGGCTATTAGCATAGAATAGCATAATGATACAACTAGTTAAGTAATTTTCTTTGCCGCCTTAAGGAAGACTTTTTGTCTTGTAACTTGAGAAAGAATCATAATTTAAAATACTTAAAACTGCTTTTAGCAAGAGTTAAGGTATGTGCCAGTAGCCACCAAATGGAAAATGTCCTGGCTGTACTAAACTGGTGTCCCTGAATCTAAGGAGAGGAGATGCAAGATTTTTGTTTCCCTGATTTATCGCGGGTGTAGCTTCTTCCAAGCCTTGCTCAAGCACTGCCTCTGCAAGGAAGGTGTTAGGAATCATCGCTGGGAGGCAAACTCCCGCATCAGGATCTTTGCATCTTATTAGTGCTTTGTGGTACCCAACTGCAGACCCTCAGTCAAAGTATTTGTCCAGTGTTCTGATCACAGCCATGTTCTGATTTCCTTTGTCACCTTGAATAACCCATTGGAAGCACTTGGAAATGGGGCTCTTTAAACACAGGTAATTTTGAAACGGTCTTGATTTTCGAAGGTGCTGATGACAGACTGTGTCAGTTGACTTAGTTATTCTGCAGCATCCTTCCCAAACTCCATTACATTCCATGCTCTAATGATAATTGCTGTTTGTAGGCATAAGTAGAGGTGGATTCTAAGGTTTTTACAATGTTTTCTTTTTAGGTAGATCTTACCATTTCTTGTAACTTCTGAAATGTAAAAAAAATAGTAGTTTGAAACTTGAAAAAGAAGGCTTTAATACGACCTTTTGGCTTTCTACTATTTTTCACAAGTCTTTTGGCTTTATCACAGCCTGAACTGGATCCCCTTAGGATAATCTTGTTACAGATGATCTTCTTATTGTTTGAGCCATGCAAAACCGTGTGAACAGCATTCTTGAAGGCTGCTGCCTTTTGTTCTATTTCCTAAATACATAGTCCCTTTCTTGAAAATAACTTGCCGCAATGGTACCAGTTTTTCCTGTGCTGTGTTTCATTAGCTGGGAATGTGTGCAGTAACTCACCAAAACAGTGGGAAACTTGCCAGCCATCCTGTTGAAGCGAGACCAGTCTGTCAAGGCAAATATCCAACAGCCAATCTATCGCTGGGGAAATAGCTGTGGATAGGCTGTCTTTACTCGATATTGACGTAGGCATCCCCAGTAAGTAAATTCTGTTTCCAGATCTCCAGCCCGATACTTGGCAACCTTCACTCTTTTGTCAGGCACTTCACACACTTGAAGCTGTTGCTGTTTTGTAAACAGTTAACGTGCCTGTTTCCTTCCTTCTCGCCAGACGACTGTAATTGTTTACGTGTTTATATGGGCAGATAAATCTACTCCTGAGCTATAAAAATTGCTTAAAAAACGCAGGCTGGTAAATCCAGAACAACAGTGGACAGACAGATGCGTTCCATCAGGAAAGCTTTGCAGCAGCTAAGGGAGAGGAGCCTGAGATGTAGCAATTTCCATGGACTTTGCCATAATTGCTGTTACATCAGCTCACCTGCAGGACCGCACCACAGCCTATTGATGACACTGGAAGTATTTGCATGAATGTTTAGCTGTGAAATGAATCTAATACCCGCTGCTTCGTATGTGTTGCTCACTCTTAGTTTTTGAGTGCCTTTGAGAGCTTTTCAGTGTAAAGAATTGATTTTAAGTAAGCGAATTTATTTTTCTTTTAATGTTTCTCGTTCACAGCCTGATTCAGACTCCACCAAACACTCTACTCCATCCAACAGCTCAAATCCAAGTGGTCCTCCGAGTCCCAACTCTCCTCATAGGAACCAGCTCACACTAGATGGACTGGACCAGTCAACCTGTGACGCGTAACGCTACCGCTCGCACCGTTCTGGCTTCAATCATCCACTGCTCTGTGGAGCACTCGAGCAGGGCAAGGCTGTCTCAGACGCTAGTGCCAAGACTGACACTGAATCTCTAGTGTTGTACAAGAATAATTATATATCCAGATTGTAGATACAAACTATTGAAATGAAGAAAATTCTTTACTAAATAGCATTTGAGCTTTTTATGCAGAATTGTTCACTGCTCAGTTACGGTTGATTCCTTTCTGCACAGCTGTGACACAGTTTTATTGCATAGGAGCATTTAAGGCCACCAGTAAATAGTCTTATTCTTATGCTGAAAAAGAAATACAGATACTGATAATGTTGCTACAATATCGGGAATATTATTTTTCTATAGAATGATGTAATGTCTCATTAGCAGGAAATCCTTTTAGACACAATTTGGACCTCTAAATAGGAAATGCGAGCAGGTCTAGTTACATCCTCAAATGAATACACTTTTCCCTTTTTTCCCATAACTGTTTCCTAAATCTTAAGGAGAATGCTAGGAAGCTGTAGGTTGTTTCCAACATCAATAGAATCACCAGGAAGCCAAATAAAAGTTGGTTATAGTTTTGTGGCCTTTTAATTCATTTAGCCATTACATATACAGCTACATAACTGTATTTCTATCTTTCTACCAACTTTTTAGTCTTGTACATAGGACTACTGCCGGTTATCTTGTACCCATACCCTGCTTTTTAGTCCTCATCAGTCAGTCATTAGTCAGGGCTTTTAAAATATTGGTAATTACTGCTGTGAAAAGAATTTTACTCCTAGTTCCTGCCTATCTCCTTCTGAGAAGTTGTTTCTCCTGGGTTTTTTGGTGTAAGGACACACTACATTGTTTAGCTAGCAAGCCTTCTTGTGGACATGTTGCCCTCGAAGTCTGCTTGACCTAAGGGACTAAATCACACTAAAGCATCGGTCTGTTTTACTGGTTACCAAAGTGGAACGTGAAGGATGTGTAGCTGGGGGTGCTGCTTTTCTCATTAATTGTATCCTCACCTGCATGAAGACCCCATGATTATTAATCAAGTATTGATCATGTAGAAAAATGCACAACACACTCCTGTATATTTTGCTATGGCCCACGTGCAGTGGTGATGTTTTGCGTGTATATTTAATCTCATGCTTCCATGTATTATACATTTAGTAATCAAAGATTTGTGACCATGTTTCATTAAAAGCTTGTAATTAATTCAGTGGCTGGCATATCCAGTTTGTCATTGTCACACTAGTGTGCCTTCTGTGCCAATTTTATGACAGTTGGATGTCACTTATTTAAAATTTGGTTTAAATGGGCTAATGATATACCAGTGGCTAATGTTCTTTTCTGAAACACTGTATAGGACGTGCACTTATCTTTAGTTTAAACTGAGTGTTCTAGTCAACATTTAATCCTGTTACGTTAAGTGTTCGACAGTACTTGCTCTTTTTCTCAGATTCTTGATAAAGGGGCTCAGTTAGAGCTGGACACTACTGCTTTGGGGGTTTTCTGGTTTTTACTTTTTTAATGTAAGTCTAAGTCTTTGTAATTATTGAATTGTGAGAACATTTTTGAACAATTTACCTGTCAATAAAGCAGAAGAGGGAGGTTTTAAAGTTCATAGTTGTCTGTCTTGACATGTGAAAACAGTATACCGCTGACACTTGCTTTAGTTCCCTGGTAACTTCACTTTGTTCACGTGGATGTTTCACATAAACTGAACGATACTTTGAAGCTCCATACCTGAATGCCAAAAGAAAGGTGCCTGTCTCTGCACGTAAATGCATGTTCAGCAGCAATGGAAGCCCTTTTGGGGGAATACAGTGTTGAAATGTTGTGCCCTTGGTTTGTGTTAGAGTTGTCTTTTCATCGAGTCACTGGCCCGATTAATTGGTTTTTAAATTATTTGTCTGACTGTTTCCTTATGGCTGAAGCATAGTGAGGAGGCTGCAGGATCTATTCAGGCATCTGAAGTGTGATGAAACAATACAGACTTTTGACTTGCTGTCGAAGCAGTGGTCCCAAAGGAACACTTAGAAACATTTCCAGGATTGTTGTGTGAATGGTGCAGCCCCTAACAGAGGGTTTTTTTAAAGCTCCCCTCATACTCAGTGAGCACCGCAGAGCTCTCCGTAGCTATAACAGAGCCAACATCTTCACTAGTGTGTCCTGCCTAAGTGTCCCTCATCCCTTACGGAGGGCCCAGCCGCTCCTGGATCCCTCCTCTGTTTGTCTCGCCCCTTTTACTCCAGGTTCTGTTAGTGGGGCAGGCCCAGATGGATATTTCAGTCCTGGTTGTTCCTTGCTCGATCAAACCTTCCAGGCAAGGCCGGCAGGCTGGGGCGGCTCGGCCTGGGGCGGTGCACCCGCTCTGTGCGCTGCGGTGGGGGTGATGGCTGGCGGAGCTTCCAGGGCCGTCTGCCGGAAGCCTTCTCGCAAATATTCGTGCTAATCAGCCTTTGACTTTTAAAAAACATTTCTACTGCTCTTGAGCTGATTTTTCTCTGCACGGTGAGGACTTCGGATGACAACAAAGTCTTTAATTATGAGGGTATTAAATCATAGCACTCAGCAATGCCAGGGCTTGGTTATAATTTAAGCAGGAGAACATTTCTAGAAAAATAAATTAATTGCTCGGTATGAATACATTATTTTTTTTTTCCCTCGAGTCTGGCAGAGCAGAATTCCTCCCCAAGTCCTCCACCACAGCCCTTTGCAAATCTTCTCTTCCCTTAAGGCTTCTGATGCTGGTTACCTAAAGAATCTTCCTAAGCCCTCAGGAGAACTTTCAGAAATGCAGAAATTCAAGACTCAATGTGAAATGTTCCTCTGACAGTGCACTTTCTTTTCCCTGGAGGCTACCAGTCTGGTATCACAAGCGAGGAATTGAGTTATGCAAGGAACGAGGATAATTTGGCCTGCCTGCCCCTCGGCCTGTTTCACACAGACATTACACCAGCTCCCAAAGCCGGGGTGATGGGTGTACCGCTCACCAGAACGTGTCAATCGCTTCCAGCACGCATCTTTGCCCCAAAAGGCCGTGTATTTTGCAACGCATCCTGGTGTCGCTTGCTACCCAAGAGCTAAACCCATCTGCCACCACCTCTGGCTATAGCACAGATGTGCTGAGAGCAAACAGCCTCCGAAATGGATGCGATCTGCTGGGAGGGGGCGTAAGCACTTGCTTCATGTTTGCAGGGGAAGTGCTTGACCCAGCCAAATCACAGAGAGGGGACCTCAAGCATGGAAATGCTTGATGTCCAGGCACCCTCATCGTTCTCCACAGTGCCAAATTAGGCATCCTCCGGAGAAAGCAGCACATAAAAATCGTAAGGGCTGGCAGTGGTAATCTAAATAAAGCGCTGAGAAGCGGGGAAGCGTTTGAGGAAAGAGGTGACTGTGGGGACTGTACTGTACCCATAGGAGAGTCAAGCAAAGAAACGGTGAAAGGTTTTACATCATACCCACGAACTTCCTCTCGCTGCTGAGTTTAGCCTATTTTAAAAGGAAAAGAAAAAAGAAGAGATGGTATTATTGCACGCTGCGCTACTGGAACACCTCATGTTCAGGTGTGCGCTCCGCCTGCTCTGCGCGAAGCAGCTCCAGCAGGCAGGAGTGAGGAGGACGTGCCAGAAAGCACCGTTCACCTGCCCTTGCAGCAGGTCTGGGCTGCCTTCTGTCTGCTTGCACCCCTGGAAGCGTGGCTCCCCTCCCCATTTCCCGTTACACCCCCCTCAGCAGCCCTGTGCTCCTCACAGCTCAAGAGCTGCAGCCGCTGCCACCGTTTCCCAGCGGCAGCACAGGGCCCGAGGAGCAGCGGTTCGCAGGGAGGGGGCCGTGAGGACCAGGCCGGCAGGAGGGAAGGCGCAGTGCTTGGGAAGAGCCAGCACCACCCCAGTGCTCCCTGGCAGAGCCCCCTAACGGCGTTGCTGTGGGCGGGGGTGATGACAGGAGCGGACGTCGGCTGCGCGCCTGTCGCGCGGTGCCAGGGAAAGCCAAAGGTTGGCAGAGCATGTCCCAGTGGTGAATGATGCCCAGACCTGCGCTCCGGCGGGGTCAGCTGAGGACAGCAGCAGAAAACAGCAGGACGTGCTCAGCGAGCGGGAGCTGCAGTGCTGCGCTCCAGCCAGAGGAGGAACATGAACCCAGGAATCAGCCGGTTCCCCATCCTTGCAGCAAATATTTTCCCTGCTCCCCAATAAGCTGCAGCACTTTTTTGTCACCTGACTACGCACGTTTATGCAGCTTTACTGGTTGGTTTCCCATAGATAAAACCCTCGGATTTTTTGCAGCATCGCCTGCTTTCCAGTTTCTTACGCAGTCCCTGCTCTGCGGTCCCGTGAGGAAGAGCGGCGCAGAGCCCTGCATGCTGGCGGAGGAGGTGGCCCCCGCCACCCCGCAGCGCCCAGGCCGGCCCCTGCCGAAGCCCACGTTTCGCTGCTGCTACCTCCTGCTAAAAAAAAAAAGCCTTTGTCCCAGTCTGTTTGTAAGCTCAGGGGTATTCTGAGCGCTGCTGCCTGCTGCACTGTCTGAATCCGGATTTGCACAACTCCTGTGAGCAGCTGTAACACATGGAGGGAAGGAACAATGATACGAGTTTGTGTCCATTAATACTGTGCAAGTTGCTTTTTCTTTTAAGACTGTGGGAAACAATGACTCCTGAGATCTTGCCATTAACAACTAATGCATTTTGCATTAGTCTGTCACAGCAGGGACCCTTGACTCTCAGGACCAAGAGCAAAACAAAGCCATCAGGTGCCCAGCCGTGCGACGCAGAGCCTCCGTGACATCAACCACCCATCCAATGCGCTGCTTACCGAAGGTGTCTGTGAATTAAATGCCTTGCTTAGGCAGGATCCCAGGAGAGACCTTCACGCACCGAAACCCGCGGCACTACCCTGCCTGCACCGCGGGCTGTCTGCGTGTGCTGGTGCGCAGGGCAGCGATGGTGGACACAGCTGGTTTCCAGCAGCTGCTGGCCCCCGGCATCGCAAACTGACTCTGGCGCTGCCGTATTTCTGCAGAGCTCCCCCCTCCCCGTGACGCTTTCTGTACGAGCAAGCGGATGTGGCTCCTGAAGGAAAAGTACAGGCTGTGCTCTGCTAGCACGCTGACAAAAATTGATCTCTACTTTAATTAAAGCCTCTATTGTAAGTGACCTCGAGCTGCTAATGCATTTTAAAAACGAAGCCTCGCCAGCAGTAAATCCATACACCGCAGTACGGAGGTGTTACCGGGCGGTGAGCCGTGCCGCAGGGTGCCCTGTGTCCCTCTGTCCCCTGGCACCGTCCCACCTCACGGGCACACGCCTGCCCGCGGCCCACGCTGACAACCCCGCATGCCCAGGTGGGCCGCAGAGCTGCTCGCAGGGGATAAACACCATCCTGACACCATCTTGTGCGCTGGTCCCTGTTGCCACAAGGTTGTTACCTTCCCCGGCACATGGCCACAGGATGCTCTTGCCTCTCACCTTCTCCATACGTTGTGGGAGATGCTGCCCCGAAGACACCTCATGATCCTGGAACGAGGGGCCCAACAAACAGCAGCGGGAGGGAAGCGTTTCGCTCCAGGATGAGCAGCAAGGGGCTGCTGGGGGCATGGCCCCACGCCCTCTCCCGGCACAAGGCAGGGCTGGGGCGATGGGCTGCCCTGTGCAACAGCCTCCAGCACACAGTGCTGCACCAGCCAGGAAAAATCAGTCATGTTTAGTTAAAGGCTTGTAAGCTGCAAGGGACTCAGTCACTTGCAATGAACTGATTTGAAAGGGAAAAAGAGCACAAAAAGGCTCTCACAAGGAGCAAGTAAAACACCCATACGGATACAAACGCCCCTCGGCAGCGAGGCCCAGCAGCTGCTCTCGCAGCACCAGCTGCTCTCGAGGCACCGCACGGGCCAGCCAAGCTGCATCATGTACATACACACTGGCCCCTGGGCTGCGGGCAGTTGTCCGGCCTTGTAAGGTCCAGATGAGGGCTTGGAGTGGGGGGTTATCCCTTGGGTTCACGTCACTGGAGTGCTCCGCGTGCTGTGGGGTAAGTCCGGGGGACCCAGCCCTAGGTCGCTGCTCTCCACAGAGATGCACTTGTTGCAGGGCCACAGGATGGTGGGACACGGGTGTTCCCAACCTGCCGGTGCCAGCCACCACCTGCAGCAGCCGATGGCTTCCTCTGCATTTCAACCATGCTGGTGGCTGCTTCACTTGGTACCAAGAGCCTGACAGCTGCAGCAGACGCTCCTGCCCTGGAAAGTTGCTTTTCATCCCAGCGCTGCCAGAGGGGCACCCTCAGCAGAGATGAGCATGGACGAAACACCCAAGCACGGATCTTCTGCCAGCCCTGGCTCTGCCCTGCTTGCAAAGCGACGGCAGCAACCAGGGTCACGGAGATGGTCTTGTTCCCTGCCAGGTTCATGTCTTGCGTCCTATCTGCTCGTCCTGCCCGTTACTGGAGGCCTCTCTGAGGGGAGGGGGGCAGCAGGGCCCATCTCACTGCCATGTGCTGCCCATCACCCTTCGTCAGGGCTCTGATGCACCTAATGATGAATTCCCAGGCCTTTGAGAAGGGATTATGTCTTCCAGAGACTAGAACAAAACATAATAAACTTAAAATAGCTGCTTCCTTATGGAATATGCCAACAAGCCCTACTGAAAACCCAGTAGAGTGTAAATTTGCGTAAATTTGCATACATCTCCATAATTTCAGCCTCACCCATCAGACCTGCTCCCGTAACGAAGTGCTGCCTGACATTGTAGGCAGCTGAGGGTATTTGACACACGCCAAGCTGCAACACCCCCGCTAACGAGGCCCCTCAGCACCACTGCCCCGGCTCTCCTTAGAAATGAACCACAGTGACTGTCCCCAGCTGTTGGGTTCCTGCCTGATCCCCTTCCCAGGGACCTCCCACGTTGGCACCAAACCTCTTTCCCCTTGTACCACCAGAAGAAATGCTCTCTCACTGCAGGGAATAGCGTGATAAATCCTCAGGTAGGTCCAAGAGGGTTTCACAACTGTCAGACGGGCGTAGAGGGAAGGAGAAAGCTCAGGAGGCTCAGCAGAGGGGATGGGGAGATGTTCGCTCAGCACTGCACCTCATGACAGCACCCAGGGGACAGGAGTGAGGTCCCCAAGAAGAGGAACAGGGGACCCTGAGCAGAGATCTCCCTGCACCAAGTGCATTTGCTGGAAGGCAAAATAATCTCCTTTTAAACCCAGCTAGTGGGCCCAAACCCTGAAGGCTCCAGGCAGCAGTTTGAAACGTTTGAGCACTGAATTTCCATCACATACAGGGATCCATCCTTCAGCCTGCTGTGTGCCCTGGGCATATCCAGCACGGTGCTGGCTAAAGCGCAAGCTGCTGAGTTTAGACCACAGCATCCCCAGGTATCACACGATACCCAAATCTCGATGTTGAACTGTGTAAAAAAGTCTGATAGCTACGAAATAGTTTAAAAACCAGAAGCATCACCAGGGGGCCGTGCCTACACAGCTGAACCCTTACGGCGAAGGTTTGCTGTGGTTTTCTTCACCACGTGGACACTTTTATTCAGGTAGGATCTGCTTGCCTGTGGATTAGATCCTACGGGGAGTGATGAGAGGGACTGTGAGGGCTGGAGAGACAGCGGCATCCCCAGGGATGTGGCTGCCTCTGGCATGAGGCCATGCCATCAGGTCTCCGTCTCGCTTGCATCGTACAGAGGGTTGAGGTAGAAAACCTGGTGGTCTTTGGGAGCCATCTCCTGTGGCATCTTCTCTCCAGGGTCAGCGCTTGGCGGCTCCTGCAGCAGTGAGGGAGGGAGAAGCAGCCGATGGGGAAGGGAAGCAAAACCCTCGGCAAAATCCACCCAGTGCTGAGTCCCTGTGGCAGCCAAAGAGCTGGTGACCCGTGGGAGGATGGGACCGTCGGACAAACCCCTCCTGGCCTGGGAGAAGCAGGGAGGAGCCCTGCTGGGTGCACTGCACCTCCAACAGCACTGGAGAGGGCCCTGTCTGGGGCCCCGCCACCTCCTGCCCACATCCTCAAGCAACCCCATGTCCCCGAGCAGTGGCGACTCACCACGTCAAACATGGGGTTGTCGAAGCCTTTGTCACCAGCTGGCTCAGGAGACGCCGGGTCCTCCGCTCTGTCCCAGGGCCGGGGGATGTGCAGGGTGGGCAGCCTGGAGAGAGACCTGGGCATCACCCACCCCCATCCCACCCATCCCAACAGCAGCCCCAGCCAAAACGCTGCATCTTCAGGAGGTGGGTGGGAAAACATGGGGGCAACGTTTTGGGCTTTCTTTGAAAGGGGATGTTTGTACCCTTTCCCAGGGAAAAGCTGCCCTATCCAGCAGAAACCAGTAAGCCTGGAGGACTGGGACCTGTATCCTGGAGGGAAGAGTTTCTCAGAGGCAGCACACATTTTGCTTCAGAGCCATCACTCTGCCCCGCATGGCCTAAAATGAATTGCCACAGAGCTCACACCTGTTCCCACTGCAATCTCAACAAGGACTAATTACTTTTATCATTGCTTTTATCGTGTTTTCCTTTTATCATCTTTATCACCATCACGACTTTTATTATTTTCTTCATTATTCCTATGCTAAGGTTCCCAGTCACTGAGCATCATCCCCTGCACCAGGCACCTGGTGGGTCCACACACATCACCACAGGTCTTGAGAGCCCACCGATACTTAGCCAGTGTGACAGCTGTGGCACAGGCTCCACGTAAGCAATTGCAGGAGCTGCACTATTATAATTGCAGGAGCTGGAGTTCTGCATCCAGCTCTGGAGCCNGGGACCTGTAAGAAAGATAGGGACAGACATTTTAGCAGGGCCTATTGTGATAGGACAGGGGGTAATGGTTTTAAACTAAAAGAGGGGAGATTCAGGCCAGACATGAGGAAGAAATTTTTTACAATGAGGGTGGTAAAACCAGGTTGCCCAGAGAGGTGGTAGATGCCCCATCCCTGGAAACAGTTAAGGCCAGGCTGGATGGGGCTCTGAGCAACCTGATCTGGTTGAAGATGTCCCTGCTTGTTGCAGGGAGGTTGGACTAGATGGACCTTTAAAGGTCCCTTCCAGCCTAAAACATTCTGTGATTCCATGATTATCTGCAGGGAGGCTGTGCCTATGCTTTTTCACTGGAAACGAGCTGAATTCCCTGTTTTGCTGGTGGTAGGATGGCTCTGCTGCATGCAGACAGACTCTTTAGGCTCCCGGAGCCGCCTGCCTGTTTTGCAGCATCCCTGCCAGTGTCGGATGCCTCCTTGATCCTCAGCAGCACTTCTCAAAAGGACCCCTGCCCTGGAGCTGCCCAGGGACGCGCAGCAGGAGCGGGTCAGCCGGGGACATGGCCTGGGCTCGGGTTCAGCTCCGTCTCCTGTAGCTACACAAACTTCCCTCCCACTGCTGACAGAGCCGGTTTCAAAGGCCTGTCCGGCATCCAAAGAAGTGTCAGTGGAAGATAAATCATTAGGTAGCAATTATGGGTTGGGAGTTTTATTTAGAAATTAAATGAAGGCGCGCGTTTATTGCTAGGAAATGTCATGTCAGCACGTGCCGAGTGGCAGGGCAAGTGTCCCCAGCCACAGCCACTACTGCACGGCGAGTAAACGCCACAGAGAAACCAGGAGGGGAGAAACCACCTGACTTGTGAGCCTGTGATACAGCCAGTCCAAGCACTGGGAAGCTCAGCATCCCCTGGGAGATATCAGTGCACTTCGCATGGGCAAATTAAAGCAATTCCCTCTCACTGGTTACGAACTGTGAGGGTCCATCCCACTTGCCCACAGTTGGGTAGGTGAGATGAGCTGTAGCAGCTCAGTGGAGTGCCCCATGCACAAAGACATCCACCAATAAACCCTGCAAAACCCTCCACGTGAGGGTGGGCGCCTGATCAAGGAGCAGAGGTGGGCACTGCTGCCATGCCCTAGTCACTGCCAGAGCCCGTCTCTGAGCTGTGAGGGGAAAAGGCGATGGAGAAGGGACATTTCTGACCAGATCCCACCTGCAGTCAGGTGCTGTGTCCCCTGACGTCCCTCTCCTAGGACCTGCACACTGCTCTCTGTGCAGTGTGAGCAGCTAGTGCACCAGAAGTTGCATGCTCTTCTGTATGCTGTCAGGCCTTTCATGGCTACAAAGCTACAGGATGAGTGTTTTGAATTATTTTGATGCATTTCTCTTTAGCAGCTGGCAGTTTCAGTCCTCCGTCCCTGGGCAGGGCTGCAAACCAGTGGTTACAAGGAACAAAAGATTTCACTGGGCAGCATGACCAGGCTGTGCAGAGCTCCAACTGAGCTACAGCAGCCCTGCACCATGCCAAGAAGCAACTCCTCCTGGCCACAGAGGAGGCTGAAGTACCAGTCCAAGAGCATAAAAGTGTTTTTCTGCCACCTCACCTCCAATAAGCCAGGAGGAAAAAGAGTGACAGTTTTAAATCAAAAGGGAGTAGATTGACATCATGTATAAGGAAGAAATTCTTCACTATGAGGGTCGTGACACACTGGAACAGGCTGCCCAGAGAAGCTGTGGCTGCCCCATCATTGGAAGTGTTCAAGGCCAGGTTGGATAGGGGTTTGAGCAACCCAGTCCAGTGGAAGGTGTCCCTGCCCATTGCAGTGGGGTTGGACTAAATGGTCTTCAAAGGTTCCTTCTAACCCCAAGCATTCTGTGATTCTATGAACCAGTAATGTTGGGTATAGCAGACTGCCTGGCCATGCCCACCACCACGGGAGCTCTGGGCAGCACTGCATGTCCCTGTGCCACCAGGCTAGCTGGAAGGACAGCTTGGGGTGACAGCTGCCCCTCAGCAGGAGAAGCCTGACCACATGCTGCCAGCAGAAGCCTCATCCATACCTTAGCTTTCCCTTTTTGTAGAGAAAGAGGACCACTCCAAGCAACAGGAGACTGAAGAGCAGCCCGGAGACAGTCCCTGCTGTGGTCCTGCTCAATTCGTGGCTCTCCACTTGTCCGCTGAAAGTGCTGCCGGTGGCCACCTCCATTTTCCCACTTGAAATGCCAAGTGCTTCACCTGGGAAAGGGCAGGAAAAAACAGGGTGAGGAGCGGATGGAGCAACACACCCCCACAGCCACACATAATCCCGACTCACACACAGGGCAGAGGAAGCCTGCAGCTGGGTCTGGCACTGCTCGCCTAGTTGATCACCTTTCCCTGGGGCAGGGGTGGGATACACAGCTGGGTGGACTCAACTGGGACAAGCCCATGAGGGTCTGCTACCCACACAACAACCACCATCTCCCCTGTCTGTGGTCTGCATGCTCGTCAACATCCACCAGCTTGCACGGCTACCTCCACACGCAGCGTTCTGGCTGGAGAGCAGCTCTGCAGAGAGGGACCCAGGGCTCCTGGAGGGCACCAAGCCGACCACAGCCAGACATGGCATGGAAAGGCAACAGTATCCTGGGCTGCATGAGAAGGGTGGGTGGCCAGCAGGTCAAGGGAGGTGACCCTTCCCCTCCAGCTCTGCCCTGGCAAGGCACAGCTGGAGTGCTGAGCCAGGCTCTTCTCAGTGGTGCCCACTGACAGGGCAAGAGGCGATGGGCACAAATTGAAATAGAGTAAATTCCACTTAAACGTAAGAAAAAAAAGTTTTACTGCAAAGGTGACCAGTCATGGGGACAGGTTGCCTGGAAGTGTTGTGGAGTCTCCATCCTTGAAGAGATTCAAAACACAACTAGACACAGCCCTGGACTACCTGCTCTCGAGGGGCAGTAGGAAAGATGGTCTCCAAAGTTCCCTGCCAACCCTGATAATTCTGATCCTGCAGTTCTGCTCTGCTCACACCACTGTACTACTATAATTAAAACAGTAAAATTTCCGGGTAGGCAAAGTTCACTGCTAAAATCATCAGAAATGCAGAGTGTGTGTGCTAGGAAGGCCTAGAGCTGTGCCAGACCAGACTGATGAGGACAAGGACCTTAGGAGTGTTCAACTCAGGGAAGTCTCAGCCAAGCTGCCACTTAATTCCCCTGTGAATCCCTGGTAATAGAGCAGGGACATGGGGCTGCCATGTGGGCTGCTGGCTGGGGACAAGGAGCTCTGGACAGCAGTGGCTTTAGGTGCACCCACAGGGGACCCGCTGAGGAGGACGGCAATGTTACCATGCTGTGCTACGTCCTCCATGACATCTGCTGCCAGCTGTGCCGCAGCAGCGCCGGTCTGCTCTCCCACCCTGTCATCGATCAGCACGATTTGGATGAGGGGAATGGAGCTTCGGAGTACGAGTCCCAGGAAGGTCTGCGCTTTGTGCACCTTGGATATGGCCATCCGCACGCCAGCATACTTGGGCTTTTCAAAACACAAGGCAACACGTAAAGCCCATGAGAGCAGTAGGCAGAAATCAGTCACCTCTACAGACAGCCATGACGGATGCACCAGCAATGCCCACCTATAAATCTTTGTGTGAGTCCCATCACAGAGCTGCCATCCCTGTCACGGCAGTGCTGTTTGGTTTCCCAAATAAGTGGTTCGTATCTGCCCTCCCTTCCAAGCTGTGGCCAGCACTCGGCACCCAGCATCCCCCTGCAGAAGTGAGTGCACCGAGAAAGCAATTTTGTGCAGCACACCCATTAAATACTGTATTAAGACGTGCAGCTGTAAGGAGGGCAGGCAGCAGGCTTTCAGCTCAGGATCAATAGAGCAATACTCTGATATCGATCCTCCCAGGGTAACTCAGAGCACGCCTCTACCTCCTGGCAGCTCCCAGCCAGGAGAAAGGATGTCACGCTGAGTCTGGCAAGCAGCAGTGTGGAGTGATGCCTTGTAGAGCATGTATCTGAGTGCTGACCAGTGCTGGTAACCCACCCAGTGCTTGCCCACTGGGGAATAAAAAGCAATTTAGCATTGGGAATGATCTCCCAGAGTCTGTGGGATGTGCTGCAGAAGGTGTGCATGATCCCAACTGCACGGGCTGACCTGCCATGTTATCTCCACCTGACCTCCTGGCTGACCCTTCCGTGTTTTTTAGACCAGGGCTTTCAGCAAGCCCTGCTGCATCCTTCCCCGGGTGCACACCAGAAGCTGCTCCTGCTGCATGGTGAGAGAGGCAGCGTGGCTTTGGTGGGGAGCAAGGGAGACTGCACTAACCCGCATGGCAAGTTCGCACACCCAAGAGGCCAAACGCGGCGGGTGAGCCCAGCGGGGTGGTGGGGAGAGAGGCTGAACCCCCTGCATGGCTGGGACCGCGTGTCCCCCCAGATAGCCACACCAGCATCGAGTCACCAGCAGACACAGCTGGTGGTTTGCAGTTTTGTTAGCCCACACTGATCTGTCAGGCTGACATACCTGGCTCAGCAAGGCTTGGACCAGTCTGTCCCGATACTTCTGCAAGTCAAAATCAGGAGTGAAATCCAGGCTAATAGTGGCTCCTGCAGCTCAAAAACAGACAAGACATTGTCACTGAGCCCAGGCAGAGATGTGCTGTGGTGGCACAGCTCCAACTGCCATGGAAGGTCACCCCGGTACCTCTGTGCAACTGATCTGGCTGGGTTTGGTCAAAGGCTTTTGGTTTCCACCATATTCAGAGAGAGGCTTGCCCTGGAGAGCTTTCTCCTGCACATCTGCCCTGGGAAGCTCTGCATGTACCTGGGTTTTGGGGCTGTGAGGCTGTGACTCAGCAACACTGCCCTGGCTTTGGAGGGAGGGTGGAGAGGAGGGGACACCTGCGCTCCCCGTGCCACCGCGCTGCAGTCACTGGGTCAAAGATTTTCCTTGGGAAAGATGCAGGTAAGTATTTGTTGAAATATTAAATTGTCCTAAAGGCTTTAAGAGGCTCTGCTTTTAGGAGCACATAAGAGAAAAATATGGTGCCATTTAAATGAATTTGGTGTGATATACTATCTGGGTACAGTTGTCCATTAAAAAATCCCCTTAACAACCTTCTAGGTAGATTAATGAAGTGCCCATAGCAGAGGGAATGATGTCAATCTGCATGTTTTCATTTTAAATGAAATGAAACAAACTTGATGTTGGAAAGCTGACGTTACGGTGGAAAAGGTGCATTTCTTCTGAGTGTTTTCCACTGCATAAACTCAGCAGAGCCCTATTAGCTTGACAAGCTGTGACATCCTGACAAGATAAACCAGAGGCAGGGAAGAAGGGCTGCAAGTCAGAACAGGCTCCCAAAATCCAGGCTGATGCTTCAAAGAGATGCCCTGGGATGGTGGCAAGTGGGATGCAGATGGGACCTGTGGATTGGACCCATGGGAGCAGTGCCCCAGCAAAACTTCAGCCCATGAGCACCCAGACCAGCAACAATCCCTACACCCAGTTTTCCCCTGCAGAACCAGGTGAAGGGGGCTGGTGCAATAGGGAGGAGGAATGGAGTCGTGCCCCCAACTCACCACAGACCCCACAGCAGTGGCCAAGGGGCTGCAAAGGGCTCCGGCATGTCAGCGCTGGGCACTGCCTGCCTGATGCCCTGAGCAGGGCTGTGCAGATGCGGTGGCCATCCTAAAGGAGAACAGGGCAGCGTCAGTCCCTTGCTCCTCCTTGTCCCCCGAAATTGCAATGGCACTCCCCTTAAATTGTAATGTAAGGACTCACCAGGGTGTTCCCGCAGGCACAGCCGGACTTGTCGGGACAGCCGGTGCCCGTCACCTGGAGGGTGCCATTGCCATGGAACTGCAGCGGGGCGGAGGGGCCCCTCAGGTACCCAGCCCAGGCCTCGGGGCTGTTGAGCTCCTGAGCGGGAAAGAGCAGCAAAGCGGGTGAGTGTCCCCAACCAGGCGGGGTGGGCCCTGGGCATCATCAGGACCAGCACGACTTTGAGCACCCAGGACCACCCACTTCTGCATCCCCAGGGCTGCATGTGCTCCCACGGAGCTCCATCGGGGTCTTGCCTTGTCCAGGCTCACCTGCACCTGCCTGGACACGAGCTGAAGTTATTATTCAAAAGCCAGTTACCTAATTATTGGCCCCGGAATGTTAGATACCAAGCACTGCAGTCGTAGAAATAGTAAATAAATTATGAAATGCCTGCTGCATCTCCCACTCCTGGAAATAGCGTGTGTTTACTGCTGCAGCGCCTGTGATCTTTCACTCCTCTGACCATCAAGGGAAGGGGCTTGTCGTGTGCCTGATTCCTGGGCTGAAGCACAGCAGGCTTCCAGCATTTCTATAATTATCTCTCAGATCAATTAAAGAGGAGTAGTGAAGCAAAACTGGGAGGCAATCGCCAGGCCATGGGCTGTGTTAAGCTTGGGGGTGGGAGGGAGGTGTCCTCAGAGGGTCCCCAAGCAGAGTGGTTGCAGACACGTGCCTGGGAAAGGAGCAGCCCCTGGGCACTCAACAAGGTATCATTTCCCAGCTTTTTGACCCATGCACATTGGCTTTTTTTTTAAAATGTGAATACTGAGATGGCCTGTGATCCCACAGCACACGGAGGGAGGCGACAACAAACCAGCAGAAGAAAGAAAAATCATCGAGACCATGAACAGCAGCAGGGGCCCATGGAGCTGCAGGGCTGTGGGAGCACCCCATCTCCCCATGCAGCACCGCTCCTCCATCCCTGGCTGGTCCTTCCTCTCCTGACCTACTCTGGGGCTGTGGCAAGGAGATGTCACGATAGTTTCTCATCATCCCTGCATTACCTGGCCCATGAGAGTGATACTGCGGAGATGAATCACTTGCTGTGATGAGTCGATGTTTACCCGGAAGGATGTTTGTGGCTGGAAGATAACATCGTCATAGTGGCATGGGACACATTCCTCGTCCACGGAAAAAATGCGCCCACTTGCCTCGAGCTCCCCACCGGGAGACACGACCTGCCACAGCGTGGGGTCAAACCACGCGTGGTCCTCGGCGTTGGCAAACCTCACTGTCACACCTGGAAAAGCAACAGGAGAGGTTGAGAGTGACCCGGACCCAAATCTTCAGCCTCAATGGATGCATATGGGTTGACACAACCAGGCACTGCTTGGTCTGAAGCGGAGGAGGTCACCCGGTGTGCAGGGGGTGGAGGGCTGGCCGTGGCATCACCTTCCTGGTGGCAGCTGCAGGCACCTCCTGGAGCCCAGCGGGGGCTCGGCAAAGCTTTCTGATGCTCAGGGCTGGGGTCTCAGCAGATCAGCCCAGACCCACTCCTGGCTGCAGACCCCCAGCCCCAGATCCCACAGGACATTTTCCCACCCCTTCTTCAAAGCTGACCCTTATGGTTAGGGAGAAAAACAGCCACAGAGCCCAAATGCTGTGTAACAGCTAAAATAAAAGATACAAATGGGTATGATAATTCACATCCATCTCCAAGCAGCCTGGCAGACCTGCAGAAACATGAACAGCCCTGTTCCCCTCAGAGGGTGACCTCAAAACCAGTAAGCCATTTAGCCATTAATTATTTAACCATTAACCATCTTCCTGCTGGTCACAGTCAGTACCGTCACTCAGTGCCCTGCTTCCTTCTCACTCTTCCCCAACAGTTGAATCCTTACCGATTCAGTTAGCATGCAGACATTTATTGACTGAACTATTTGCATTTGCTTTAAAACCATGCTTTAAAAGAATCAATTTGTGAAAGCTGCCCCAGAAACACCTGTTGATTTCAGGAGAGCAGGAGGAAAATCCCAGTGCAAAGCACAGCTGCCAGAGCATCCCTGATGGGAGGCAAACAGCCCCAAAGCAAAAAAACAATCAGAGTGAGAGGTTTCGGAGTAGCTCCAGATAGCCTGATGCTAGAGTCCTTCCTCTGGAAAGACCTGTTTGGGCTTAATCTCTGGGTTTTTTATCTTTTTTTTGCCAGTCAGAGCACAGGCACAGGTGCTTCTCTTGGACTCTTCCTTTCCTGCAGCCGAACTAAAAAGTTACTTGCCACTGAAAGCATTAGGTGGCTCTTAAATACCCCAAATACATCTCGTAGCAAACAGCTTTCAGACTAGTAACAGGCACCGACGAAACAAACCCACTGCCCCAGTCACTGCAAACCTGGGCTGGAGGCTGAGAGGGGAGGGAAGGATGGGTTTGCACCAAAACGCCTGCAATGGCTGCAGTTCAGCTCACCTATGTGTAATTCCTAACCGGTTTTCTTTAGAAATACCATGGCAAATAAAACAAGGGCTTTGATGTGGCTACATGCTTAATAGACAGGGTAAAATACAAACAATATTTGCCTCTATGCTACTACTTCAAAGGCTTCTCTGATATAATTACTTTTTTAGAAGACAGGTGATCTAGCAGGAAAAAAAAGACCTGATGTGAGGGAGGTCAAGAAAGAAAAAGTAGGTATTAAAATAGGAGTGATTCACTGTGCTCTGAGGTGGGACAGCAAAGACCTTTGTAGAAGCGTTTGGGCTGAATTTACATGATTAATCATGGGCTGATGGGGTGACTGGTCTGAGCACAAAATACCTGAATCACAGCCTGGATCCCAGCTGCCATCAAAAGCTGCGAATCCTGCTCCAGATGCCAGCACGAATTCTCCGCTCATGGGCAGGTACTAGATGAAGAGATTCAGAGTGTTACTGTGCGGTCCTGCTGCCAGCCACCCAGGCTTGTAATCAAATAACAGTGCTAATTATTAGACTGCCTATTACACTTGCTGTCTCTGAGGCACTTTACAGCCATTAGGTGTTACCCTCACCGTGCCCCACGTTAATGGGAAAGTATAATCTCCCATTTTTACAGATGGAGACGCTGTGATGGGGAGAGACAGTTTGACATTATCTTCCAGTAACACA
Organism: Pampusana beccarii; assembly: GCA_013399365.1. NCBI lineage: Eukaryota > Metazoa > Chordata > Aves > Columbiformes > Columbidae > Pampusana > Pampusana beccarii. The sequence goes on along the minus strand of VWYH01007541.1, from coordinate 980,289 downwards.
GAAAAGCATGAAGCATTCAGGGAAGCAAGAACAAGGAAAAAGCAAAACAAGCTCATTCAACAGCTCCTTCCTTGTCTTGCACACACACTCCCATCAGCTCAGAAATGGCTTTATACATTGATATGACAAGAAAAACCCAACTTTACTCTGCAAAGGCCCAGAGGTCCCCTTGCTTAATGGGTTCCCATCTCCAGGGGCTGCACTTGCCCCACAGAAAAACAAGTCAGGAGCCCAAGTGATGCTCATGGAGGTATCAGCTAGTGGATTCATGCTCAGTGGGAGCTAAGGAAAGCAAACAGTGGTGATTGGCACAGCTTGACATAACTACACCCTCTTCTTGTACCCACTGGGTAGGACATCACCAGCACGCAGTTGGTGTCAGCATGCTTGCCTGGCTTCAGCCTGGCCAGGCTTCTGCTCCAGAGTGTGAGGACGACCTCTGCCCACCTCAACAAGAGCAGCGTCACCGCAGGGTCCTTTCAGCCAAGAGCTGTGGCCTCCTGGGTCACCAGCCGGCACTGCCGACTTTGGGACTGGCCTTGGCAAACAACCGAGTCAAGTGACTCATTCACAGCATGTGGGTTATTCAGCCCATCTCATCTTATTTTCCATTTAGAAACTTCCAAGGAGAAAGTCAGGTTTTCGCCCCAGTATTTTCGCATGTCAAGAAGCGATGTTCAAGGCTCCCTTCCCCTCTAACCTTACCTAGGGTTTTAGCATTGCTCTCCAGACAGCATCTGGAAGCCTTCCAGGGCTGTGTTATGCCAGTGCACTGGGGCCTGTGCACATGTTAGATGGGATTTTAAGGTTTCATCTACTTAATTGGTCTTTAAATAAGCATTTAGGTTAGAGAAAGCAAGTCTTGCGAATGACTGCTGCAAGTGGCTGCCATAGCTCTCTGTCCTTGGGCAGTCTTGCTTGAGGATACTCTGTCCCATACAGATACCACCTTGGTTGGAGGGATGGACATGGCAAAGAGTTCCTCATCCCCAAGCCGTAGGCAGCCGTTTAGAAGTCTGGTGCCGTGGTTTGAAGGCCATAGCCTTAGTCCCCCTCTTGGTTCAGGAACCATGAAAAGCCAGGGCACAGAGCAGAGGGCGGCTGCCACCGAGAAGAGCCCCACAGTGCTGCTGTGCACCACCCGCTTCAGAGCTTGTAATTCCGCACATTGGACTGGAGAAGAGGGGGTGATGAGGTGAACAGCTGAGGTGTGGACACCATCTGCCCCATGGGTCTGGAAGAAGCCTTTGCCTGTAGACACCGCTCCATTGGACTATAGCATGTTCAGTGCCTAACTGGAAACAGTGCCATCATGTTGTCTGAATCTCTCTTACTCTTGACTAAAGCAAATTTTTCCAATACTAAAGCACTGAAAGAGGCTGAAAGGTCTGCCAGGATACGAATGGCAACATGCCCTTTAGCTGCAGATATAAAAGCTGTGCCTAGCGACGTTTTGAGGCTCAGGACTTGGCCTGCTTTGAGCTGGACAAGATCTGTGCCACCAAGATCTTTCACAAGATGTTTCACTTCAGAAGTGCCCTGGCTTGTTTTCTGTGAGCCCACATAAGAATTGGGACACTTGTCCTGAGGAAGTGGGACACTTTGGGGCAGATGGCTACCACCAGTACCCAGGGCAGGTATCGCCAGTGCTCCTGCCCCAAACCAGCTGGTCTATCTCAGGCTGGAGCCCCTCACCACTGCCTCTTGCCCATTTTGCGGGTTGCCACCCTGCAGCCTGCTGTGCCTGATGGGGCTGAGCAGGGAGTGTGGCCAGCCGGCTGCTGGGGCCCTGCTGCTCAGGATGGGTTTTGAATGGGATGCAGTGGATCGATTCACCACCGCAGGGCGAAACTGCTCTTCTCAGCAGTCACATGTGGGCACTTGGGCCCGTAGCTCCAAGGATCTTTGAGTGGAGAAATTAAAATCAGAGATCAGCTGCTGGTGACAGGGATGGGTGACGCAGCTGGGCCATGACTGGCTGGACTCTATTAGCTTTCCCAGGCTGCAGGAGTTGGCGTTTGTGAGTCTTGCAGCTGGATCCACACCACTGGGTTGGGAAGTCCCTGCTCTGATGCCTGTCTGACTGACAGTTCCTTCCCCTACAGAGTTACCAAACTCTTTGACTATGGCTGTGGATCACAGCTTCCCAAACACCCTGCAGGGACCATGCAGGACACAATGAGCTTTCCTGTCCAGAGGGGCTGTTCATTCAGATCTTCACAAACTCAATAGGGGGAGAAAAAAGCCACAGAGACAACAGTTAGGCAAATATGTGCCTACATTTGTAAGCTGCAGCACTCACACTGCTCTAGGGAGCCATGCAAAAGGATTTTGTGCACGCATTATGCACAAAGGAAAGCAAGGAAAACCTGGTAAGGATTCACACAGTGTGGCTGAGGTCAGTGTGGCAAGAGCATGGATGAGATGGGCTTGGTTGGTTAAAGGTGCACACACATGTGGCACACACAGATACACAGATGCTGGTCCGATGACCAACCAAAGTCTTGTCCTCCTGTGCCTGGGAGGGCCCAGGTGAGCAGGGTCTGGATGGGATGTGGAGCAGATGCAGGGTTAGCAGCGCACACCGAGTGTTCACAGCACCAACCCTGCCCATGGGGAGAGATGGGACGTGTCTCATGCAAGACCTGCCTCACACCTGCAGCGTCTGCGCAGAGCTCTGGAGACACTGGCCTCTGGGCTTTCTGGAGAGGATGCAGCTTCTCCAGCTACCACTGGAGATCCCACTCCACCACCAAGGCCGAAACTCCAGGCTGGCTGGATTTCTCAAGCCCAGAGGAAGCTGTCCACGCGAGTTTGAGTGTGGCAGGGCAATGAGAGTCCCACAGCACACGTGGTGTCCCAGACACTGACCCCTTCACACTCTAGGACTGCCCAAACACTGTTAGCACCAGCCCTGGAATTAAGATGCAAGGTGGCACAATGTGAGCCAGGGGATGGAGTCAGCTTGTCTCCACAAAGATGAAATGCAAGAAGGGCCTTGTATTTCTGCTTCGCAGCAGGAGTCTCTGAGGCTGGTCCCCGCAGCTACGACTCCTGGCCCACCACGGTGGACGTGTTGCCCATCTGCCACCAGCCCTCTCCAAGATGCACGCCACTGGGCAGCATTTCGGAAGTGGCTCTGTTGTCCAGTGGAGCTTCATTTGTAAATAATTTGCCCTTTCTTTTTTCGTAACGTAAGTTAAGCATCTCAGCTCACTGCAGAGGACAAATGGAGACTCTGGTTGGGCAGTGGCTTTCTGCATTTGGGAGCTTAGTATAGAAATTGCATATAGGCTGGGCCACTTTCCAAGTACATTTTGAACCAAGTAATGACATGTACCAAAGGACCAGAGCCAAAAAGCTGGCCATTTCATCTGTTTTCCCTTGCTCCTGCCAACATGTACTTCAGGGCCATTAATACAGCCAGCTTAGAGTCCCATTAGTCATTTCCCATCCCTGATACTGGTAAATGACATCTCCTCGATCATTGTTATCATGTGTAATGACAACTGAAACACAGTCATCATTTTTCTCATCAAAGTCAACAAAAAAAAAAAAAAGAGGAGGAAAGACCCCGTGTGGCTCTCAGCCCAGAGTCACCACATTTGCAGCCGCAGCATTGCACCACTGAGAAGAAATCCCACTGCCCCAATGCATAAATGAAAATGAAACTAACCTCTGAAATGCAAAAGAAAAAAATAGCAAAAGCCTGAGAGGTGGCTTTTGTACCGAGTGGCTTTGAACCAGCCTCAGGGGCACATTCTGGCTCTGCTGGATTCGTGAGCGTCAGGCTGAGATGACTGACAGCAGCAGTGTGACTGGCCTGTCACCATTATCAGCACAGGAAACAACACAGCACTTCTGCTCTGAACCCGGATGAGCAATGCTCTTGATTGCAGCCAGCTCTGCCCCCAGCCTTGTTTTAGTTCTCAGCACCAATACATCTGAATGCCTTGCCCAGATGGGACGGTGCCACCATCCCCATCGCTCAACACCAAGACTGCACGGGCACGCTGGGCTCTGCAGCGCGGCACCTCCGGGTGCACCAGCAAGCAGGTTGGTACCCAGAGATGCGCACAGCATCTAGCACCCAGCCAGGGAGCAGCTCAGGAGCTGGTACTGGCAGCACCCCATTGAAAAACATGGCTGGGATAGGGTGTCAGGGTGTTATTTCTCCAACACAGAGTGCTGTAACCCACCACAGGCATTCATGCTCAGGGAAAATGCTTTGTGCTCCTGCACGTGGGAGTTTTCCCAACACCCATGTGGGCCAGGGGGTCTGAGCACAGCCAGGCATGCAGGTGCTTGGGTAGGATCCACCTGCCGGGTGCAGGCCCCAGGAAGGCACACGGTCAGATCCATCCACAGGTGAATCCCTTTGACAGCGCTAGAATGTTGCCAGGGGCTTGCTCGCTGAAGGCTCTCTTCGGTTTGTTTGCTCACTTTCCTGCCTGGATGAAGCTCCCACCAGCATCCTCTGGCCAGTGTCTTTTCCCCGCAGCCACACACATCACCCTGTGCCCCCAGCTCACCACCGGATCTGGCCTGTCCCCGCTATGGCCCCCGATCCTAGTACGGCTATTGCAGATCCCCTGCAAGAGAGGCTGGTGAGCCAGGGTGACCTGGGACCATGTCGACAGCTCTGGGTCAGCTGAGGAGGGTGACTTGCTGCTGGACTAGGATCTTGCTGCCCAAAGAGCTCCCTGCCCAGCCACATGCCCCCATGAGGAATGGGGCTTTACCATCCCAAGAAAACCAGGCAAGAAACACAGTTTTTATACCCGTGAAGCCCACTCTCAGGCAGGCTGGTGCAGTATGGCACAGAAGGTATTGCTCCTCTCCACAGAACCCATCATGGCAGGCAGAAGATGCACACCAGCCCTCCTCTGCTCCCAGCAATAACTCGCCCCTCCGATTTTGCCTCCCGGAGCAGGCGGGGGCACAGGCAAAGGAGCAGCACGCCAGTGGTACATCATCACTTCAGTGTCATCCTCTGCGAGCTAATGAGGCACTTGGCTGCTCTCCCCTGCCTGTGTCTCTGCCTCCTCCTCATGCAAGGCAGGGTCCTCCCGTAGCAGTGTGGCCGCACCCTCATTAATGCAGGAGCTGTTTCTCCTCCTGCGTCTGCTCGTCACATTTTACATTGCATTTCAGGGCACAGGCTCCCTGTATCACCTGCCCAAGCTGGCCTTGCCATCACATCCCCTGGCATGGGGTGACCCAACACATCGGGTTCCTGCAACACCACAGTCCTGCCCACCCCTGCAAAGGAGCTGTAGCACCCCCTCCCAGATCACCCCACAGAGCCCAATAAAAGCCATCAGGAGATAAAATAAAGCAACAGGCCCTAAAAGGTCATTAATTTCACTGCAGGCCCACAGCGAACACCTCCAGATGCAAAGCTAAACAAGTCCCAGCAGGGTCTTCCAGGGGACATGGGGACATCAGCAGGACCTCAGGAGCATAGTAAGATAAACCAGACCAAGACACTTGAGTTACGGATGCAGAAGGCGCACAGATGCTTAAAGCCATTTGCCAAATCTATTTCAGGTTAGATTAGCTCATTTTCACGAACTTCCCTCCACAGACAAGCTCAAAGGGAGCTGGAAAGTGGCTGGAGGTGCAGGCAGGGGAGCCGTACCTGGCACTGAGGGATGACAGCTGGTGCATGGAGCACCTGCACAGCCAGACCTGACCTGGGATGCCAGCAAGCTGCTCCGCTCATCATAGGCTTTAATAACTCCTTCTGCTGGAAATTAGCCTGCAAGGAGCAAATAAACCCAGGGAGGTGACTGCAAAAGGCTGTTTTCTGCACTGCTTTCCTAGGGCAAACCTTCAGCGGGAACGCTGCCTGAGAAATGCCTGCAGGATTCGGGCTTGTAATGAAGTGCTGGCACACGCGCACACTCACTCCCATGAAATTTCTGCCTTCATCTCAGAAGGAAAAATATTCAGTTTTCTGGATGTCTCGTTACCCTGCTGTTTGGGAAACAGGGGGGAGGGAGCGCCAGTGCCTGGGACGAGCACAAACCCTGGCAATTCATTAGAGCCAGAGCCCCTGGAGAGCAATTGGCATTTTGAGATCAATCTCTGCCAGGAAGCGAGTGAGCGGGAGCATCCTGCAGTAAAGCCGAGTACATTCTGCTCTCGCAATTAGGCAGCTAAAAATACAAGGCTGGGCGAGACGTCCCTAGTTAGACTCCAGTGCCCCACACGCTCCCGACCCTCACCCAGCCTTTGCAGCCCCTCACCAGCCGGGAGGGGGTGCAGGCAGCGGGGTGCAGGCAGCTGCCGCCACCATGGCAGAGTTCAGTGAAGGGGCAGAGCTGGAAAGGCGACATGGGCGCTGCCGAATAACCCCAGGCCAGTGGCCTGACCCTGGCACCGCAGGGGCTGAGCGAGGCTGCCCTGCCCACGTGGCTGAATCCGACTCCTGCCACCCCAGAAATAACAAGTGGCATCACCCATCCCTGGGCCGCACGGCGGTGCTGGCTGGCTCCGGCACACACCGTGCCAGGGCTGGTGCTATCGAGGCAAACACTGGGCTGGCAGCTGCAGCTGGGCCCTGGCCTGGTCGCCTTTGGAAGCGCAGCCACAGCCAAAGGGTCCCAACCCTCAGGGACAAGTGTTCTCCCCCAGCTGGAAGACAAGTAAAGCCGAAGCCCACCTTGCCCTCAAGAACCTACATCATGCACCGTCACCCTGAGCACCTTCATCTTTTTTGCAGATTAACCCCCAAGTGCCTCTGAAAGCTGGCTAAATACTGATCTGCATCTTTAGGCAGCTAAACACCATGGAAAATCCAACCTAATCACACTTGTGCTTCAAAGTCACTTACGCTTAAGCTGGATTTGGATTCAGCATGTGGCTGAATTAGGGACCCACTCCAAACTGCAGACCAAATAGCCTCTGAGCTGCATGATAAAAGGGTCTCCTTTGAGAGGGGAGGTGGGCTGCCTGCCCCAACAACCCCGGCCTCCTCCCAGGAAAGCAGCTCCAGGCACTCAGCTGGTGCCCTCATGGGTTGGATGGGGAGGGAAGCTGGAGGGCGCACTGTATAGAGTGCCTTGTTTAACACAGATCTCTAGGGGGAGCTGACAGTGGCACATGAGGACCCCTTGGCACCCTAGGTCTCTCTCCACCCAGCTGGGGAATACAGACGGGAGGTCTCATGTGTCCCCTCCACCAGCGGGGCACAGGCACCGAGCATCTTCCCCTGCACCCACCACAGAGGGCACCGAACTCATGAAAAGGCAATGAGACCCCAGCCCCTTCCCCGGCCGTGAATTTCCTCTTGTGTTACTACAGCAAGCAACAGTCTCCTGTTTTGTCTTTTTTTTTGGCCAAAGCCTGCGTAACATCTCCATGGCGACTCTAAAGCTTAATGTATTCCTGCTGATTTAAGTGATTAATGCTCTGGCGTGGCACGGCCGGCAGCCGAACAGGTGCAGCCCAGCCTCGCTGCAAAAAGCCTCACGACTAATTCATTTTCTAACCCCCTAGCTGCCAAATTTCACGCCATTCCCACAAGTGGCAGACCAGCCCAGGTGCTGGGTTTCTTTCCTTTTTCATCCCTAATCTTGGCAGTCTCCTTATCACCTGGTGACAACAAAGCACAGCAACGCACAGGAGGAAGGTGGCTGAGCTGAAATTAGAAATATTACCCACCATGCTAGGAAACTTGCTGGGACAGTTCATTGTGAATTGTTGTGGCAGTGATGCTCAGAAGGAAGGTGCAAGCTGTGGTTTGAGTTACAGCCTGGTAAGAGCTTGGTTGCTCACAAGAGATACAATTTAGTGCAGCAGTGAGGGAAACCCCCGGCCAGAGGGAAACAGCTGCTGCCATGATGATTTATTCATTCTTAGGTCCCTCCAGCCCTCCCCTCCTGCACAGTGCTGGAACCACAATATTCACTGTAACCCTGGAGCTCGCACAGCCACTTGCCAGCAGCAGGGTCCCAGAGAAACCCCAGGGCAGCAGAAGGTCCCTGGGGGCTCCCACCAGGATCCTTTGACCAGAATGAGTTGAGAGCCAGCACCCTGACCGTGTTACTGAGCCATGATGGGAAATGTCCCCCCAAGTAGCTGGAGGACGGTTGGCACAGCGGCACGGCCACAGGTGTCATTAGTTGTGCAAAGGTTGTGCTGAGCATCCCCCCCTGTCAGCAGCCGCAGGACTGCTCATCTCGGCTCTTTAGCTTGGTTGTGAAAGGCTCATGCCATAATGAATGACGCTGCTTTGCAATTATGCACTTTGCAGGCCTCTGATGAAAGCACTTTAGAAATATTATACATCCAGCTGTAAGTAAAATAAAATCTACTGGAGTGATATTTTGCTCTTTTCTTCTCTAGGTAAATTCCACATCATTCATTACATTATATTTGTACGTATTTCCCCAGTACATTCTTTCCTTCTAAAATTCATATTTAAAATGCCATATAAATAAAGTAACTCCTCCAAATATTTGTAGAGGGATTAAATGTGGCACATGGTGTTATTAAAGCATCAAAACTATTAGTGGTATAGACAGTCTGAACAAATTACATCACATAAATTTCAAGGGCTTGTTCAGATCTAATGGCTGATAAAAGAGCAAAGCTGCCCTAAAACTATGAGGGAAAACTTGGCCACAAGCTCATCCCATCCAGAGGAAGAGGATTTACAAACAGGACCCAGCCTATTTTGTGCCGTCTCAGTGCTGGGATGGGGCTCACCAGTGACCTGTCCTGCACAGGCATGTTGGGGCAGCAGGTTTGCTTTTCACTTTAATTCCTCCCTGTTAAATTTGGCACTCCAAACTGTGGGGATCAAGGCCCTGTGCTTTCGTAGCTGCCTATCAGTCCTCTCCTGGCAGGGCTCCTCTTTCTGGGGGATGCTAGCTTGCTCAGAAATCCCTCCAAGGTGGGACACCCCAACATGATCTTGCCTTACACACGCATTTCAGCAGAGCATTGTGCCCATCCTGCCACAGCCAGAAAAATGTAAACCCCAATGACCGTTGAAAGAAAATTTCTCGACCAACGTTTTGGGATTTCCCAGAATGGTTTGTTTTCATTTCAAGACACTGTGATGTCAGCTTCCCTTAGCCTCTGCCTGGGAGCTAGAGCCTGCTTCACATCAGCAATGCGAGGGGCTGGTGCTCCTCAGCAAACCACTGTCAAGGTCTCAGTACCATAGAGGGGGTTTTATCCCTCCTTTGGAGAGGAAGAACTAATTTCTTCCAAATGAAAGTGGGTTTTGGGATGCTCTTCCCACTCTTAAGGGAAAAAAAAACCAATAATCCCAGAAATGTGCTTTTTGGCTTAATGGTGCAGAGACACCCGAGCTGCTGTGATTCTTGTCCCCCACCCCAGCTGAGGCACCCTCAATTTGGCCAGACCACAGAGCAAAATGTCAGAGTCACTGGAGAGGGGCACAGGGGGACATGCCACCCATCTGGCCCTGCCCTCACTGCCCTCCCGGAGCCACCGCACGCTGCCTTACCATGTCTGTCAATGCGTGGGGAGACCTGACAAAGACTGAGATGACCTGTCAGAAAAGCAAAAGTAAAAGTGAGCTTTCCCTCAGCAGGTAAAGCGCTTTTCCAATGCCCGATGGCGCTTTACAAAAAGTGAAATAAAAATAAAATAAAAATGTCCAATACCTTGTTCTTCTCAAAATGAACCACATCGCTGGCACAGGGGACTCTGCCTTTATCCCAGTTGGAGGCAGTTTCAAAATTGGTGTTGGGGATCCATTGCTTGTACACGGCAGCAGCAGCAGCTGGGAAGAACACAGAAACCAGTATAACACAATCCATGGGAGGTACTGGGAACCCTCTCCAGGATGCTCTACGATATGGCTTGGCCTTTTCGGGCCAGAATTGGGTATTTTCCACCCAAGAGCAGTCCTTGCCTGTTCCCAGTCGAGCAGTCACAGCCCTCTTCTGCACAGGAGATCTTTTTGGCTGGTGATGGTTTTTTACCCACCCAGGTAGGAAGAGGAGTAAGGGACAAACACTGGGCAGGCAGAGAGAAGCAGGAAAGTCCTGCAGGCAATAAGCAAGAATAACACACACCTGGTACCTGGGCATTCATTGCAGTGGGTTTTGTTGCCACTCAGACTAATCGAATGTGCAGAGACCCCTCAACTGTGGTGTTTCCAGTAGGTACGGAGTGGGCATGCAGAGCTGGCAAGACCACAAGGACAGGGCCAGAGGAGAATGGGCTTTTGCTATGGGACATGTAGCAAAAAATATAGGCTCATTGCCTGTTTTCTGGGCTGGAAGGGGAGGATTCAGCAGTGTCCTGCAGATGGACACACTGGCTGGTTGGGAAACAGAGGTCCCCATGGGGCTTGCCAGGGGGGCAGTGGTCCTGTGCACCGGTCCCCACAGGGATGAGCGAACTGGCCAAGGACGGGCCATGGCAGAGGTGGGTTTCCACTCTGACCTGCTCTGTTTGTATAAGTGTGGAGGAAATTTCCTGGCCTGACATTTCCCAGGCTTGGCTGGGAGATGCACCTTCAGCTGAAGATGAATCTCCAGCAGCCTGAATTAAATGGCTTCAGGCAAGTGAGTTATGAGTCTGAAAAGAGGAAAAACAAACAAACAAACAAACAAACAAAGCCAACACTGTGCTCTTAATACGGATAATATTTTCTTTAGAGGAAAACCCCATGAAACTACAAAATACATAGAAAACCAGTGGTGGAGGGGACCAGACAATGGAGTGGGGCTTGGGCAATGCAAGTCAGATGAAGAAAGGGTAGGAGGGGGTGCAGGGACCTCCTGGCCTGGCCTGGGGAAGGTGAGGGTCTGGATGACTCCAGCTGATAAAGGGAGGTCCACTGCAGAAAGCTGGGCCCTGCTAGTCCGAATCATGGGGAGGGATGTGGCCAGTTGTGCTAAACAGGTTCTGCAGAGGCTCTATCAGCTCATAACGATTGCATCGGAGCGCAATTTTCACTGTCTGGCTCTGCCAGGGGCTCTGCTGAGACCATTTGCTGTACGTAGCCACATCAGGGCGAAGAGGAAACGATGTATTTTTAACCAGAATGAAAGTCCTAATGTAGGAACAAGCACTGGAGCCCAGGTGCAAGGTGCAGAGGGGCTCCCCCAGCCCCGCACCAGGCTGCAGCCACCGCTGTCAGCTGCCCGAGGGAGCCCTCAGGCTCAGCAAACACCTCCCTGCCCCAAACCCACTTTAAAACCCTCTGAGAGTCAAAAGGACTGGAACTGTGATAAGAACAGAACTCAAGCAGCTGCTTCCAGTGTTGTGGGTACAAACACCTTGCTGGCTTGGATTCGAAAGAGCTTAAGAAAGGAGAAAGCCCAGAGGTGGTAATTGCAAGTTGTTCTGTCCCTGCTGGGGTTGATGTGTGTCCCTCCCATCTGTGTCCCTCCCGTCCCAAGAAGCTGGGGAACAGAGAGGTTAAAGCTCCCTCCAGCAGAAAGGCTCAGCTGGCCCCATTGCACACACACCTCACGTTCCCGCAGCTGCAAGGTGCTGGGTGAAGCGAGCTGAGGGCACAGCACAGCGCAGAGGTGGCTCTGGGTGCCTCCCCAGCTCTATCAGCACCTCCTCTGGCCAGGGGCTCTGGGGCCACAGAGGTTAATCTCTTGCACCAAAGCCTTTTCCCCCACACAGCTACTCTAATGCATTCCTGCACCCTTCACAGCCCTAGAAATATCAGCGTGCTGTTTAATCAGCCTTGTCTCCAGGGAAGCGCAGTCCTTGAACATCAAAGCGACATGCATATTCAACAGAGAATTTGTCCTGCAGTGCAGAGCTGCTGGCTTCAAAAAACAGCAAGAAAACCTGAGCTGCAGAGGTGCAACAGCCACAATACTCTAACCCCAGCCTCATTCCCCCACCTTCTCTCTGTCCTGTTGGAAATGCCTTTCTGCATTTACGTTACAGATACACCTGAAGTGCCAAGAGCCTGCAGCTCTGCTCCAAGGCAGGACTGCCCTAAGTGCAAATGGGAAAGTCATCCAGCGGTCACCCCTGCTTGCCATGGTGGCCAGGCCCTGGGCGTACTCACCAGGGAGCTGCAGGACACCCAGGAGAAAGAACAGGTGCTTCATTTTGCAGCAGGCTGCCAGCCCTCGCCTCCACGGCCCCTGCCCGGCTGGACCTTGGACCCGGCTCGGGGGCACGTGATGGGCTCAGCCCGAAGGAGGCTGCAGGGAGAAGGGAGTGAACCAGTACGGGAGGCAGGTTTCCCCTGGCATGAACCGGAGCCTTGCTCAGCTCCTTTCCCAAGCCCCCCGCTTCCTCGGTATCCATGGGAGACTGGGAAAGCCACTGAGCAACAAGGTAAGGAGGCAAGACCAGTGGGGCCCCCCAGTTCTGCTCACCGGACCTCACCATCTGCACCCCCTCCACCCATCCAGCTCTCACTAAAGGGGGGTGAGCACAAACTCACCATGTGCGTGTCCCACACCGCTCTCTCCTGCAGAACGCTGGCTACCTTGTAATTACTAATAATAGTCTCAATGTATTTGCAATTAGCTCTCTTGGAAGAGAGAAGCTCCCAGCGATGACTTGTAATTGTACTTTGCCCACCAGCTGGTTTGTTCATTACCCGGCGCACGTAGCGGCGGTGCTGGCGCAGCCCCACGCTGCTTTTGTTGAGGCTGCCAGGGGCTGCAGGGGGCAGCTGGCAGTGGCACCAGAACTCACGGCTGCGGGAGGAGGAGGAGGAAGGACCCCATCCTCTGCCCCAGCGCAGAGTGATGCCACATGCAGGTCCATGCCCGTGTCTTTACAAGGGCATGTTAGGAGCAGAAAAGGATGGGATGAGAGCAACAACAGCCTGGGAAGGGGACAGCATGGGGACAGTAACAGAGGCCCACGCTATGGAGAGAGCTGGGAGGACTCAGCACCCCTCCAGCAGGGACCCTTTGGCTGACACTGGTACAAGCAGGGCAGGGCAAGGGCAGAAGATTTGTGAATGCAGGGGTTTACAGTGGCCCAGGAGGAAACTGGAGAAGTGCTTGGAAGGAATATCAGTAGAGGGGTCACAAACCACAAGAAGCTCAGACCTGACATCAGTGAGGATTTGGGAATGCAGGAGGGGGAACAGGGCACCTCCATCCCACCCTTCATGCTCCCACCATTTCGCAGCTTCCAAAAAGGCAGACCTGGGAGGGAGGGAATGAGGACCAGAGATCCACCGCTGTTTGGAAATCTTCTTTCTGTCTCCCAAAAGCCTTACCTACTTGGTGCCATTTCCCACCTTTGCTGCAAGCGCAGGAGTGAGAAGCATAGCCCTGGGCGATGCACCGTGCCCTGGGAAGGGTGACAAGAGGTGTCCCTGCCTGCAGCCCTGTCCCTACCGGTGCCGCAAGCAAGGCCCACAAGTTGCCAAGAGAAAAAGCTTCAGAGCAGCAGCTCCCAGCCTGGGAATTGGCCAAAACACAGTCAGCACTTTCTGCACAGGGAGCGGGATGCCGAGAGATGTCCTCGAGGTGAAAGGCTCCCGCGCTCTCATTACCACTCTCCGATCTCTCCTAGGGGGACTCTCGGGGTGAATGCTGGCTGCGGTGAAGTCTTCTATATTTTAATAGGGAGAGAAAAAGTATATCATGGGCACTCAGTAATAACACCTTGGAAAAAGTGCTGCAGTGTACAGAGGGCAGGGTTCACGCCTGTCTGTGGCTTCAGCATCCCATGGCACAGCTGAGGTGGTCAGAAGGGGAGACGGAGCTTACGGGGCCCTGTGCAGCAAGGTATGCCATGGCCTCTGAAACACAGAGTTTCACAGGTGCTGCACACACGTTTTTTTTTACTTTTTATTCCCTGCAGCTGCTGCTGCCTTTCAGCACTGCTGATTTCAGCTGCTCCACAACTGAACGCCGGTGGCTTGTGGGCACAGGGAGTCTGGTGCAGACTTTTCCTACTGTATGCAATTTGACTACGAGTCAACCACTTCATTCTATGAATACGACGGCCTGGATGAGCCCACTTGGAGCTCTCCCTGCTAAATAAGTGAGCTGTATGGCAATGGTTTTACTACTCACAGGTCAGTGGATGAGCCCAGTTCAAGTTCAATGTTGATCGTTTAGCTTAAGTAGATGCACACCAGATGTAATGGATTATTCAGAGATATAAGGTTGTATGATTTTTAGTGTACTCTTTGATTCATGTTACTTGGTAGACCAGATTTGCTAAAATTTTAAGCTGTAAGGTCCTGCTTATATTTACCAAAAGCAACTGCAGACTACACTAAACGCCCGCAAGATAAAGTCTAGCTTGCATTTTGCTCTAAAAAAATGGAACTGACTGGGAAAACAACGATCCAAGGCTAACACAGGGACATTACAGATATCTGCTTAGTGGGGTCTATATTTTCACTGAGAAGAAAGGATTTATCCAGAGAAAATGGCACCTTCAAGGATATGGACCAAAAACAATGTCTACAGCTGAACAAAACAAAGGCTCCACGTGGAGTCAGAGAAAAGGGGTCCAATGGGGAGCAAACAACCTGGTGGTGAAATTTTGCTATTCGCCTGGATCTTGGTGTGAATGGTCTGTAAAGATATAAAAGTTTGCAGTTTTCTATGCTCAGGTACCCAGCTTGAGCCAGCCCTTCTGCTATTCGACTCCATTAAATTTTTTTTCTGAGAATCTTGTCTCCTGAAAGTCTGCTCTGCATATGGTCATAAGGCCTCGCCTGAAAGTTTGTTGCTGGAGTTCTGAAATACAAAGTCCGGAGCAAACAGTTATCAGGGAAAGAGGAATCCTGACAGTTTGCACCGCGACGGATACGACCTCACCTGAAAGTTTGTCTCCAGAGCCCCAAGACACAGCCCCTGGAGTGAACTGTTATCAGGGAGGGAAGACACCTGAAAGTGCTTTGTGAACGGGTACAGGCACCTGGAGAGAAGGTCAGCAGCATTCGGCTTGGCCTATTTCCCCCATGCAGTAAATAATAGTGAACCTGCCACTAAACTCTTTTAAGTCATGCTTTTCTTTAAGAAATCTAAACGTTGTTCTGCAGCAAGCAGAACCCTAAAACCACTCCCCCGCGACACTCTAGTCCCAGTGAAGCTGAGATTTGTTAGATATTAAGCGACTCGGGACTCAGGGTTCATTTGACAAGCAACAAAATCTAAAACACCCAATCTGCCTTGCGTTCACCAAAGGGCCTGTGAAATCCTGCCCACGGAGGGACAGGTCCTGGTCCCACCACTCTAGCATTAGGGTAGGACAGGACAATTACAGGAATCCCAGGGAAGGCCACGTTACTGGGGGTGGCTGCTCACTGCAGCATTACTGCTGGGAGCAGAGGGACAGAATAGCTGGCATTTGCTCCAGGTCTCTCCCTGGGGCCAAGCACACTCCCCTCCAAACCACCTTTTGTCATTGCCACCACTCCAAGATGCTGCTGCGCCCTGGGACCGGGCAGCACAACGGGCGGCTGCACGGGAGCAAGATTTGGATCAGGCAGACACAGGGAGAGAGAAACAAAGATGAAAGGAAGCAGAAATTAGCACCCAGAAATTAAAGTGGCTGTCATAACACAGATGTCAGCACATTTTACCCCTTCCGCTCCCCAGCCTGATTCCATGGCACTGGCTGCTGGTGATGGCCCTGGGAAGGGCCAGCACATCACTGCCACACAGGGGGAAAGCAGCACACAGCGGATGCTCGACCTTCCCAGCACTGAGTTATAAACTGGTATCAAAGCCAGAAACACTGTTCTCCTTAGCCAGTCAGCAAAGCTACCTCCTAAAGCCCATGAAGGACATCCAGTACCTCTCCAAATCTCTCTGTCGTACACCTGGATCTTTTCTTGCCACTTAAAACAGTTGCAACCAGCAACAGCAGGGACGTCTCCTCCCAGTGGAACCCTCAGTCCTGGCCCTTTGTGGCTGGAAAGGGAGCCCAGTGCTGAGCCCATCAGTGTGAGCACCAGTCTCTGGGGTGGGTGATCACCCCTAATATAGAATCATAGAATCACAGAATGTCTTGAGTTGGAAGGGACCCACAAGGATCATCGAGTCCAGCTCCTGTCCCTGCATAGGACAACCCCACAGTTCACACCATGTGTCTGAGGGCGTTGTCCAGTCTCTTCCTGAACACTGTCAGGCTTGGGGCTGTGCCACCTCCCTGGGGAGCCTGTTCCAGTGTCCACCACCCTCTGGGTGAAGAACCTTTTCCTGATGTCCAACCTAAACCTCCCCTGGCACATCTTCCTGACATTCCCTGGGGTTCTGTCATTGGTCAGAGAAGAGTTCGGCCCCTGCCCTTCCTCCTCCCCCTGTCCCCAGAAAGTCACTAACCACATGGATGGAAAAATTATTCCGTAACATAATCGGCCCCATGGCCTCAAACAGAGAGGGCAGACGCATGACAAAACCTGCCGGCTCCAACTCCCCCAGCGCTGAAGCTGCCCCCGGGCACACTGACAGGCCACGCTGCACCCAGGCACATGGTATTTACCAGTCTCCTTGGCATGGCACATCATTGCTTGAGGTTTGGACATGAAGCTAATCCTAAATAAATGGAGAGAAATGCCTGTCAGGCGACAGTCCCCCTCACTGTTACATGTCACAGCTGCCCTCAAAGCAGGCAGTCCCTGGCAGCCATCAGAGGGAGCAGAGTAAGATCCCACTTGGGATTTCCTTTTGTTTAAGGAAATGTTGAAGCCTCGGGTGCAACAGCACAATCTGTGCTGCCACAACAGATCCCCAGTGGCAGAGGAGCTGCGTGCCCTGCCAGGAGAGGCACAGCCCCACGTCAGGGACAGCTGGGAGCTAAAGCTAAATATTCCATCAACCCATGGGGTTAAGCCCTCTTTGTGACTTTGCACCAGCTCAGCAAGAGGAATTCACCCAGTGCTTACAGGCCTCCGGCAGCCACGTGGTCACCATCTCCTAGGAGCAGCAAGACAGGAGAAGTTACCACAGCAGATCACTTTTGATCTCAGAACTATCTAGAAGCTGTGCTCCAACTCACTTCTTACCTCGTAGTCCGACGCAGGAGAACAAAGGCTTCCTGTTGGGATGGCCGTAAGAAGCAGCTCCAGAGCTACATCTGTGTGGGGTAAGATTTCTGTTTACCCTCAGAGGACTGAGTGCCCCTCACCAGCCGTCACTGCCCACCCCCAGGACAGCTGCTGAAGGGGCAGTGTCTGGGGACAGGCTCACACCTCGCCTGCCTCCCTGCTGGCTGGTGGCGCAGGGCACG
The DNA here is from genome assembly GCA_013399365.1 of Pampusana beccarii. Taxonomy (NCBI): domain Eukaryota; kingdom Metazoa; phylum Chordata; class Aves; order Columbiformes; family Columbidae; genus Pampusana; species Pampusana beccarii. The sequence continues at coordinate 963,111 of VWYH01007541.1, read as the reverse complement.
CTGAAGCAGATGCCATTTCTACCAGCCAGAGCTGATCCAAACAGTCTCCTCTGCGGGAGCCTCTGTCTTGGCACAGAGCAGCCGCCAAGTGTCCGCGGCGATGTCTGCAAACAGCTCCTGCCTCTGGTCAGCACAGCGATGCTGCCAGAACACACGTTTCCACCCGCTGCAACCAGTACCACGAGCTGCGGCCAAACACGGCTTCACCCAGCGTGCAGCCCGTGGGGTGGAAGTCAGGCCTCAGGGGCTCTTCTGTGTTTGCCAGCCCGGCCTGCAGGAATTCAGATCCTGGCTTGGGCCGTTTCCCATTCTCTGGAGCCTACGGGACACACGAGAGGACACCTCGGGCTCCAGCGTTCACCACTGCCAGAGGATACCCCGAAGGAGCGAAGAGCTGGGTGGGCTCACCCTCCAAGGTGCCGTGTTCGCTGAGGGGGGCAGGGGAAGGCCCTCAGGCTATCACCTCTTTTGGCCAAACAAGGGCAAGCCAGACGTGTTACTTGGTGGTGACAGCCCCCAGGGCTCAGGCCCGGCATGTGGGAAGGAACTGCACAGCTGACTCACGGAAAAACAGCTTTGGGGAAGGACGGGGGAAATCACCTCTTTCGACACTTGTTTTGACCACCAGATATTTGGCCCTTCCTGAAACAATTCCAGGGCTTGGTCACACCAGAGCAGGCTATCCCGGGGAGCAGGAGACAGATCCATCTACAGGACCAAGAAGCCACACGTTTCGAAAATGCTTCTCCTTTCCAGGTAGCAAGTAAACCCAAGGCTCAAAACACTAGAAAACTTCGAAAAAATTAAAAAAAAACCCCACCAAACATACATCGCCTTGCGATTCTTGTGAGACATGGCCCCAGCAGCAGGTCAAGGCTCAGGCAACGTACATGCCTGCACAACACCACAACACCACAAGACCCGGGAGCTCCTCTCCTCCCTCTCCCCATCCTCAGCACAGCATCCCTCACTGGGGCAAAGCTGCCAGGTGCCTTTTGTGACCTGTCGCAAAAAAGAAACAGACAAAGCCTCATTCTTGCCAGAAACAGCATCACCAATCATTTCAATTATGATTCATTGCTGGGGGAGGAGGAGTGGGGAGGTGAGGAAAGAATCAGTGTTTGCCTTCATGTTTAAAGCAATTTGTTTCCTCTCCACCTGCCCCGTGCCACTGTAATGACACAAGTGTCATGTCTGAGCAGCACCAAACCAAAAATATTTGCAAGGAGGAGGAGCTCTGGGGATGGCAAAGGCTGCTCTTCCTTTAGAGGGCTCTTCTTGATGGGAACTGACTTACACTAAGAACACAAGGAATTTGGCCGTCTTTTCAGGCTCCACAGCGAGGAGATGCGAAGAGCTTTAGGTGGAGCAGCCCTGAGTGCCAGCCGTGGGAGTACGAGTGGAAAGCGTGATGAGCAGGGCAGGGGATGCCAGAGCACCGGGCGCCACTTACCAGCAGCTGCTCTCGGCAGCAGAAGGGAACATCCACCTCAGCACACCCTGCGCGCAGCAAGGACGGCATTTCTCAGCCATCCCTCCCGCTCACCGTGTCCACCTTCCTGCGTTTGCCTCTCCTCTGGTGACCCCGTTGTATCAACAACAGACACCGGGCCGCCCAGCACTCACAGACAACCTGCAGCAGATGGCGGGTCCGGGTGCCAGCAGCGTGGTGGTGGCTTCTGCTGAGACACCACAGACTCACCGCCGAGCACAGGCAGGACATTCCCACATTGCCGCACCCAGAATTAGCCCTGCGGTGACATGGAAGAGGGGAAACGTGAATTTCAGTAAGAAAGGGGCGTGAGGGAAGAAGAAACAGGACAGGCAGATCAGCACAGTGCTCGGTAGAAGTGACGTGCTTCATACACCGCCCCAGGGGATCAGGGTTTCATCACCAGGCTGAACCTGAAACGTGGTGGAAATACTATTGCTCCACTCATTTCAAAATGGCACGCTGCTTTTACAGATTGCAATGTGCCGTGATTTCAAACACACACCTGAAATCCATTTCTGAGTTGAGAAGAGTTATTAATGGCACTGGAGAAGAAGAAAAAAAAAAAATAAAATCCCCATTTTCAGCCACTCAAGCCACACTCTGTCTCTCCTTTCCCACACCTTTTTGGGAAAGCGGTACCACACATGCACAAAAGGCCATTTCAATTATTTTCTACTCTATTTGCATGAGGACTCTTGACACTGATGCTAGGATGAACACCATTGTCTTTATTTTAGCAGAGTTATCCCATGGAAAACGGGACCCCGATGAAAATTATGGCAAATTTCCTGCGAAGAGGAAGGGAAATGCCACAACAAAGGTCTATCAGGCGCAGAAGTGTAAAGCGCTGAACAGCCGACACACAGTGGGTTCAGAGAGGAGAGAGGATGCACCTTGGCCATTTGCAAGTCAACAGCAGTCACTCAAATTCAACACACCAGGTTTTTTTAAAAAATATTATTTCCTACTTAGATTTATTTTTCCTTTAATAACACAGTTTAGCATTTCAGAGTTTTGCATTCTACACTCTTACACACTGTCCTTGTTTATTAGCATTTAAACACAAAAAGACATAGCAAGACCTCCAAACACAAATAAATACAAAAACACAATATACAATAAACTGAAATACAACATATAATAATGCTATTGGGAAATTAAGACATGTTGCTAATTCCTTTCTTTTAATTATTATTATTTTAACAACATGGTTATTGCTGAGCAATAAATTATACATTTTGAAGTTGTTTTTCCCCCTAAAAGAAAAGGACGAGAACCACTGGTTACCAGATCACTTGCACTGTATCCTTACAGCTATTGATACTTAAGACAGGCAGAATATACACAATCAAATGAGGTTGGCCTTCTTTGGTCTTTGTTTTTGATCATAAAACTGAACACAAGTGTACCGTTCACTGAAGAGTATGAGATTAAAGAAATGGATACACAAGTTTCGAACACATTAGTTTGTACATTATTCTTGATCACTGATGTCTTTTCCATACATATTTCTTACAGAATTTCTTGGAAACAAATGTCAGCGTTAGTTTTCCCGATTATTACGTTGTTCCATGCGTCTTAAAGGTTATCCTACTTGTCTATGAGAAATGGACCTAAGTTAGCCCACCATCTCCTAATGGGGTATTTTTCACAGCTCTTTTAGTCACCACTAAATCATTGGAGTTTTATACCTTGTAGAAAAAATCCTGAACTTCCCCATTGTTTTTTGTTTTCTATAAAACTGAAAAAAAAAATATAAACCAAACAACAACTATAAGAAAAACAAAACAGGTGGATCACATGATGCATCTGCAACAATGGAAGCTTGTACCTTCCCATTCCACAAGTACAGATTATTCAACTCTCTGCCAGTGACGCAGGTCATAGTTGGAAGAGGTGTCCTCTCAGATGTGAGCTATATTCAAATCCAAAGCTCAGAACACTACGCAAGAAAATGACCTTTACGAATGATAATGCTGGTTTATCTCAGTAACCCTTAGACAGAGTCAAATTTTATCACTACGCATCACACTGCCAGCAATGGAGCGTGTGAACACCGGCATTGCTAAGAAGTTAAAAAGTCCTTGCAGAACTGGCAACCAAATTAAAAGCTTAGTTCCAAAGGACCAAAAACACGAACACCACGTAGAGACGACAAACCCTTCCCTGAACGGGTAGGTTAGTAAGCCACAGAGTTGGGATCCAGGTCTGAACTCCACATCAAGTCTGGGATGTTTGGATCCAGGATTTTGGTTCAGGTGCTTCTCTGTGAAATTTAGAACTTATTTGAACCCTAAGGAACTAATCCTAACTTGGGAGGGAAAAAAACTAAACAAACACAGCCTAGTATCTACACTAAGATCATGAAATGGAAGACAGAAGCTGCAGTCTTGACCATAAATTAGAAGAGAAATAGGAATAGTCAAATCCCTTATACGTTGTATATCTCTACTCTTCTAAATCTTAAGAGGATGTCCCTGAATCAGCAGTCCAAAGTTTTCCACAACCTTCCTACCTGGTGCTTCTCAAGCAAAGGCCTGGATTAAGAGGCAGGAAAGAACAATTAAGCCCTCCATATTTCAGTTTAAAGAAAAAGGGAGAAAGCCCCACAAGAAAGAAATGGTCAGTCACGCTACAAGCTGGTAGAACAAAGATGAAACACTTCACTTTAAAATGATATTCTCCTTCCTCAGTCAAGAGTCTGGAGCATCAAATGAGACTCATTTTTTTGGGTGATTCTGAAAAAAATAGAGCAGGACACATATTTGCTGCTATTATTCACAACGACACATTGTGCTGACCTCCCACTCTGCAGGCCGTGCAAAGCTCCGCCAAGCAGTGAGCAAAGCCTGGGCTACCACACGTGTACAACCCCAAATCACGACAGTTTGTATGTTTAATTTTAGCCCTTACTGTCGTGATGGGGGTCTTTAAGGTACGTCAACTTGTTTTTCAGTTCTTTCAACAGACAAATGTATTCAAAGAATAAAACCTAGTGATTTGAAGGTAACACTAGGGAACTGGTACCTCTCATTCGGTCCCGGCTCCAGAAGGTTCCTTTTGTGACTCTGGGCAAGTCACTTCGTATCTCATCCTGATCTCCTTTTTCCAGAAAAGACAAGTAGCACTTGCTATCAGAAGAACATGTTTGCAGATGCAAAGTGCTTCCTACGCTGTACATAGCACTAAAAACTGCTCTCGGAGAGAATGAATTCCCAAATCAATCCTTTTTATTGCAGTAGCTACGATTTCTAGGTCAACCAGAACACAGAGGTATTGACTGAACAGGACAGGAATTCCAGGAACACTTCCAGCTGCTTTTTATTCTTTTGTTCTCAAATTAAAGAATTTTCAATTAACAAGTTGCCCATCACTATGTTTGTCTAAAACACAGGAATCTCCAAATGAGCAGAGTATGAGGAAGGACATGCGTCCTAGATGACATTCCAAGGTCTTCAGAAAGGCTAAACAAACTGTTTGCTATATACAGGTCTTCAAACCCGGAAGATGTGAATCCAAAGTTTGCCCTTAGCCCAAATCCTCCCTTAGCAGCAGCAAGTTATATTTGCACCAATTGATCAAGTATAACTTGGAGGAAAGGGTTTTGTTTCATCACTTCTACGTAAAGAAGACTTTGCATATATATGTGCATGCATGTCTGGATATGTATGTACCTACACACGTACAAGTATTTTACAGAGCAAAAACTAAGCCATTAGGTACGCAACCCAAGAATTTTCCCCCCTCACATATTTGTATATTTGCATAGTTAAAATCATATCAAGGCATCAATACTGCAGTCACATTTTTCACTCTTCTGCGGTGCAGGCAACTTTTCTTGTTGCTCCCTACACGTTTCTCTGTCTTGGACCAAACAGCACCAGTGTTTTAAACAATGAAACAAAACAACAACAGAAACCCTGCATTGTTGGTGAAATGCCTATCCCACGTGATGGAATACAGATACAAACAGGTGGTAGCTTTTAAACTCCATCTCAACAAGCCATAAGCACGGCAAGTCGAGAAACAAGAGCAATACAATCACAACCTAACATTCATGGGTTCAACGCTTAAATTACGGCTAAACACAAATCTCTATTACCTTTGCATTTGAGAAATTCACCAGGCACAGAAACAGGCACAAATCTTCCACTTTGCTTTTCCAAGTAGGAAAACCGACGGGAAAAAGAAATATACTGTATTTCATATTTATAAGAAAGCTAGTGTGTTACCCACATTTTTTTCCCCGTCGAAATTATGTCACCCATCATCTCCTTTTCCTATTGCACATTCCTCTTTGTGAAGAACAACATTTACAGTACAAGGCTGAAATCAACATTGCATATTGTAAGTCAGCAGTTGAAGGTGTACCATGTAGACAGTAACTGAAATAAGACCCCTTTAATTAGATCGGAGACATAATGCAGACGTTGTCATGCATCATAATTGCAGGTTGGTCTTTAAACACCCAAATAGTTTCATCCTGTTTAGAATTCAAGACTTTCTAGGTAACAGATGCACTCACCCTGTGCTGAAGAGTGTACAAAAAGGGCAACATCCATATGGTCACACACCGGAATCTCCCTAGAGAAAGCTGGAAACAGAAGAGGCTTGTACACAACTTGGAGCATCATTGTTAAGAAAGAACACCAGCAAGAGACTTCAGCTGTGTGCCGCTCAGAACTGCTAGGCAGAGGAAAAAAAGGTTCCATTGAAGAATCTCTGTTCAAAGCAACGCAGATGCTCTGGGAGCCCCTTGCAATAGTGGCGCACCACCGCAGTTAGCCGGGGTTCCAGAGGATATGCGGGGGCAGGCTGCTGCCCCACGAATCACTTTAAACAGACAGTCCCTAGAAAACTTTGGATATCTGGGTCAGGAACATAGAGAAAAAAGGATAAAGGGCATTTCAATGACGAGAGAAAAAGTCAAATAATTTAAAGTGTTGAGTAAAGCACCAGGTATCTTTTCCTTTCAATTTAGAGAATATACAGTGGCCTTGTTTTCACAAAATGCTACATACTCCTTGCTGGAAAGCAGAGGAAACCGATTTCTATGTACACAGTAAGAACTCTACAGAGATGGCCCCCGAGTTCTGCGGAGAAAGGGGTGTTACAGTCAAGGCTTCAGGTATCCCACAGCAGGCGGTGTCTGCATTTGTGTAGCAAGATCCCGGATTTCACAGTACGCAGGGTTGGCAAACTGGAAATTCTCTGGCAGCTTCATGTAGTTTTAAAAAATAAGTGCAGTAGGCCTCCGTTTTATTAACTGTGATAAAAAGCATTTATGCAAAAATATTTTCATATCGATAGCACATTACTGCATTATAAAAGCTGCCCAAGTGAAGCTGAAGATTCTGGCAGCTGGTGCTTTTGGCACTTGGGAGATGTCGAAAGCAGCATAGAGATCTGTGAAATACAACAGTGACTGATGTTTCTGCTACAGTGATCGGCATTAATATAGTTAGCAGTGTTCATATTTAAACTTCTCTACGAAGTTTCTGAGTCAATATCCCACTAAGAGGAGATATTCAGATCTCTTAAAGCTACTAGTTTAGGCTGTGTGCAGACTCAGGAAGACTTCCCTATTAGTTTACACTTTTCGCATGTTTCAAAGTCCTCTTTCAATCACAAAGGCTGGAAACTCTTTTTTCCTCCTCTTTTAGAGAGCCTGGATTTAGAAGCGCAATTCTGTCACCGGAGTTGGAAACTGTAGTCACAAATCTGCAGAACATGCTGGGCCCTGCTTATACTAGAAATCTCCTCCAAGTCCCAGATTGAAACAGGATATAAACTGTTTTGAGATGGCCAAACGGTTTCATTTAAGTTTACAAGACATGCATTAGCAATGGGAGGAGAGTCCTTTGGACATTTCCACTTGGGAATCCTGTTTTCAGTAAAATTCTGTGATGCACAAACACAAAAGCTCAGCTGCCTACATTCACAATCATTAAAATGACACAAGTCGAGCGAACCTTCGCCCCAAAGCGTTAAGTGATGGGTTTGCTTACGCAGCCTGCATAAAACTGCAAGTGCCGTATATAATTATATCTAGAGATATAGATGCGCGTATATCTATAGATATTTATCTCTTGTGCAGAACGTCCTCCTTCCGTGCTAAAGCGAAACACTAGCACGTGCCTCCATAGTTGAGCTCGCACCCGTTGACAGCTGTGTACCACAAAGGGAGTACAGTACCAGGAGAATGGAAGGCAAGAACAGGAAGACAAGTTGCTGCCGACGGCGGTGACGGTCAGCAGCAGGCAGTATTGTAGCAGGTGCCCGGAAAACCCATGAAGACCACTTAGCATGCATTGTGTATTCATAAATAACTCCTTGCAGGCACTGTGTGTGAAGGCACAGCCAAAAAAGACAGCGGCAAAGACAAGCTGAAATACAAAGGCATGAATTCAACTGCACCTTAGACGAAAATCGTGACGATGCCTCAAAAAGCAGAAAAACCGATGCAACCTGACGTTAAAGGCTGAGATGCAATGTTTTCTTTCAAGCCCACGAAGGCAAGAAACGCGGTGGTGCAAGTCCGCTCCGCTTAAGCGGTTCTTGGAGTTTAAAGAGCACCACAGTCAGGCTGTGTCTCTAGACTCGCTTGTCACAGGCTATTAAATAGAAGCAGATGAACACGGCAGGCTGCAATCAGCGTGTTTCAGTGCTAGCAAACACTTTCCACTGCAGTTCAGGCTGCTGTAAGATATAAAGAAGCCCGTGCATTCCCTGGTAGGATGCTCATCTGCTATGAAAAGCTGCCATGAGCGCAGACATTCCCAGCCCCATGGAGTTCTCAGACGGGTGCATTTCAAGTGATGCCACCTCACAAGCACAGGCATTAGAGGAAAAATGTCACCTGCCTTCACAGTGGCCATGGAGACTGCCTAATCCAAGCTCCACAGGAGCACCGAGCATAACGTTTTGGCACCTGAATAAGATGGATTCCACCACGGCCAAGTCATAGAAGCTCCAGAAGCCAAAGAAATGGGTTTTGGCTTCTATTTCCTATATCGCAAGGTACCTAAGGGCTCTGAAGACGAGGCTAAACATTATGCCTGAAGTCCAATTAAACTACCATTTCAGATATCAGAATTAATCTGAATAAAAAGCTATGGTTTATAAGCAGCACAGCACATCTAAGGCACATGTATGCATGCAAGCCACCATCACTGCATTAAGACATTGCTGAGTTGTCCTTAAGAAGCAATGGCTGCTAGTACAGAACAAACATACAGGCTTTTTTCAGCACTAATCCTCCTCCCCAATACTGAAAATACTATATACTGCTGGCAGCATAATGTGCAACATATATAGCTTGATTGGAAAGCATGGGGCAGAACTTTAAAAATGTACAGGATTCCGTTTAGAACTCCAAAGTTCAACAAATGCCCTATTTTAGGGTGAAAACAATTATAAACCTGATAAAGATGCACAGCATCCATGAGTGATTTTTCCTTAATTTTGAAATAGTGTCATTAACTACGACATATATTGTAGGTTTACATTTCTAAAGAGAAATAACAGAATTGAATAGTTTTTTTTCCTATCACAAGTGATAACCAGTGTTTGATATCTTCTATTTTTCTTCCAAGAAATATCAGTCTAACAAGTTTTAAAATAAAATGCTTTCTGTAACAATAGAACTTTAAATAAAAATATGATTTTGATTCAGATACTTTTGAGAAGACATGGATACTTTTCCAAGATCTTCTGACAAAGTAATTATTAAAACAGAGACCAGATGAGGCCTTAAAAAGACAATATACTATATTTCAGACAAGATTGCACCTCAGTTTTTCAAATAATATCATAATTGCAACATTACTTCATCATTTCTTCTTTTAACATGCTGACAATTTCCAGCTAGCCCACGTGTGAAGTTTTTTTTGTTTGCTTTTGTATTCTAGCTTAAAGAAATAAAAGTCAGTAATTTATTCAGCACATACTGTATACGTCTTTTCACCTCCAATTGACTAGATCATTAATAAGTTAAAAAAAAAAATCCTCTCTGACCATAATCATTATCCTCGTGAGGGATAAGTGATTCTTCAGAGCTTAAGTGTTGCTAGTTCTATTAAAAAATATATCATGGTATGATTTCTTAATGTGTTGCTACTTTTGCAATTGGACCCTATGCAGTTATGCCTTCAAACTCTTCCGTCTGTTCCACAAGGTGGTTCTGTGAGCTTTAGGACCTCTGATTGAAGACAAACTGATATAAAACCCCCAAACGGAGTTGTCTTCTGTTTAATCGGCCTCCCCCATTGTATGTCAGGGGTCTGGTAGATCCGATGTATCCACTATGACTTTAATAAAAATAGTATCATCTTTAATATACGTTCCATTCTCTAGAACAGTTTGAGCCACAAAGACCGGGCAGCCAGATGCAATGTTCATTTCTCCAGTTGGCTTCTTGAAACTGCTGCTGTTTGGATCTGGCTTGAAAGCATCTCCTAAGTGGCGACGAGACGGTCCCTGATCCATTAGCATGAGAGTCACTTTCTGTTTAAACGGCCAAGGAAGCAACGCATCGTATTCTCCACGCATTATGACAAAAAACAGCGACAAGTGTGTCCCCTTTCCCATGCCATCTCCGTTAAGGTAAACTCTGGCACACATCTTGTAGCCAAAGTATCCAGTATAAAAGGGTTGGCTGTACAAGGACAGAGTCTTCCCCATCACTGCCTCTTGCTTCCGACGTTTATAATCTCGGATTTTCCAAATTAATACTCCGTTGTAACTGGCAGTTTCCAAAACTTGGAAGCGGAGGTCCATGTCAGCCAGCCGAATATCGTGAACACTCAGCATCTGATCATGTCTGCTCAGCTGTGTCTCTAGCAGGCCTGGCAGAAAACAGAAAGGATGAGGGTGAGAAAAGTGTTTTGTTTTTTTTTCCTAAAGACTGTAAATCTCAATCACCAAGGCTGATATTGTATACGAAAACGCTTTCCTCCCCAAGAACCTAGGTGCATTCCTGAAGGAATTTCCACAGCCAATAGTTTGCCAGCTAGTATCTAGGTTTACTAGGATTTTTATAAACACGGGTGTTAATCACGCATGCAGTAAAATTCCAATATTCGAATCATCTAACATAAATGCTGACTGGTCACTAAGCAACGTAACTACAGAGGCTTCAATTTTTTGAGACTTGGTAGCATTATCTATAGATTGCTATTAGCAGTGAAGACCTTGGAAGCGGCCACACATCTTATATAATCCCCCTGTAATTCCGAAGCACCACTGATCACTCAAAATATTCTTCTCAGACACCACCTGTCTCAGAAGTGTAGCGTTGTTACTATGTCTAAAGTTCAGCTCAAAAGAACAGGAAATTCAAGCCTGGCTCTGCATTATATGACCGCTTACATAGCTTGGAAGGAGAGCTGTTTTTACATCCGCTTTCCCTCACGTGACAATGCTACTCTTTGTCTTTGCACACTGGCAAAATTGGGCAACATAAAATATTGAGAAGCAGCTAAATTAATAAGGCACGTTTGTTTTATACAGATCTATTTAAACATTAAGTTCTTTGTCCCAATCATTTGAACACTTACATATGATCTACACTACCTCTTGAAAACTCCAGTTCTCAGTTTATTCAGCAAGCATGACAATAACCTTACTGCCAAACAGGTCTCACTGTTTTCTTTGGATCAAAAATACCTCTGTAACAGATATCAGGGCAGGTGGTTTCAGGTGGATAATGACACTGTTGATCCGCTCATGGGGAAAAAGAGTAATCAAAGAAGACTTGTCAATATACCAAGACTGTATTTAAAGAAGCCGCTGAAAACTATTAGCTGTCCAAGATCAATTGAGACACTATTTATAACGAACTAACACTGTAATCGAGGCAAGGGCCAAGAAAACAAAATAGAAGAATCAAGCCTATGAGACAGCATGGAAGCAATGCCACATCTTCAAAGGGATTACGTAGTTTCCTATTCAAAAATCAGAAGAATCATCATTCTTGATGCTTCCACACGAAAGTCACAACAGAGTGCCGTTCAAAGGACACCATTCTTCTCTTGACGGCGCTGCTGTGTACTGCAGCCCATTGTGCTTACACTTACTTGTATTTCGAGCTCCTTGCCCTGAAGTTTTATCAACACTCTCCAGCTCAGTCACCCTGTTCTGGAGGGATTCCACGCTGCTCTTCATGCTGTCGGCCTCCTCCCAGTTCTGGCGGAAGGGACGGATTTCTTTGTCCAGTTCTTTCAGTTTCTCTGCTTGACTGTCTATCACTCGCTTTATAAAACAATAAGGTCCGAGTTAAAATAACAGAGAGACACTAATTTGTGCAAATTCAACAAGGATTATATATCAATAATAAGATACGTTTACAATATAAACAAGTTTCACTTACGTCAAATATTTTAATAAAACAAATGTTGAAACTTTAGAGGAATAGCCCAAGTATTTATAAAACACTTATAAAAACCTTTAGTGCTGCATATGTATTAATATCAGAGCACTATGAGAATCATCAACACAATTTTCTAATTAAAAAAAGGAATTGTTAGTGTGGTCATCTAATTTAAAAAAAAAACAACCTTTCTATGCAAGAACAATATTCCGAATGGCTCTACATTGATATTATGGGCTGATATTTGTTGGGGTTTGTGTCAGAGTACTTAAGCAACCAAGTATGGGCACAACAACTTACTACGGTGTGAATGAAGCAGCTGCTCATGTGCACGCATTTATCATGGGGTAACAGCAAATTAACGTACCCCGCCAGAAAATCATCGGTACGCTTGCACACATGGAGCAGGGATACGTGTATGTGCAGATACAGCAGCATTAACAAGCTCCGAGCTCACATAAAATCAAAGCCGAAGTTATTATGTGCCCATACCCATCGCAGAAGCCCTCAAGAGTTTGAGCAAAACTACCACTTCTGATCCCTTCAGCACTTTTAAGATTCCTACTCTTACTTCCTAGATTCAATAAGCCACGTGTCCTGAAGGTGCTTGCTGGTTGAGTCTTCTTAAGAAAACAAAGAAAAAAAAACATCTGATTTTGGAAAGGCATAAAATATAATACTCAAAAAATACACAGAAAAGCTGGTATTCTCTGAAAGAGGGACATTGCAAGCACCTCAGTATATTACAAATATAAAGAAGAACATATTTCCCAGTCTACCTCAAATCTGATGCAAGAAATACATAGCACTTCACGTTATCACAGCTAAATCGGACTAGCAGGAATTTTAGCCAGAACCCCTTAATCAGTTGTGAAGTTCAAATGGTAACACAAGTATTTTAGACAAGAAACTACTTTTGCTACCACCTACAGTTAAATTCCAAACCTAACTTTGTAGTTTATCATCATATAGCACCAATATGCGTAAAAACGATTTTTTTCACTTCTTAAAAAAAATGTTCAGTTGAGTACAAAACAAGAAAATAAAGTTATTTTGCATTTGCCTTCTGGTTAGCCATGTGGATTCAACTTTCCCCACTGACAGGGAAACCCCTTCTGCCTCATGCAACCTTCGTTTCCCCTTTTAGACATTTGCTTTTAATCACATGGTTTCAGATCTACTGAAAGTCTGTAACAGTTAATTGAAGGCTGTCAATTCCATAAGCCAGCTAGCAAAATGATATTCTAGGAGGTTTTTATTTTGATGTGTCTCAAAACCACTGAGTGATCTAACATATTTCAAGATTAACTATTTATTTCTATGCTGGTGGTTTAAAACAAGCTTATATACCTCGCTTGCAAAATCAGGACTTTGTGAAGGAAAGCTGTGTACTGCATCACAAATGCAGGGGCACAGTCCCATTAAACAGATTAAGCAACTCGCCTGGACATACTGATCATCAGCTACAACCACAGTCACACCCTCTCATTTGGACTGATGCTAATCAGAATATAACATAGGGAAGGGCTGTTAGCTATACATATAGAAGGGAGCACACCATGAAATGGCCTGAACGAACGTTTCAAGAGCAGAGCCAAAAGATTTGGCCATTAGTTCACAGTTAACACGCAGAAGGAAACTCAAGGTGCACCCAAGTCTGATCTTTTTCCTCTGTTCACACAAAACACGAACTCTCCAAGGCAAGAACAATAATGTGGTTGTGGGTTTGTACAGTGCCTCACACAGAGATGCTCTAATTTCCAACCGGGACCTCTTGGCACTAACACAGTATCAAACCAAATGAATAAATACATTTTTAAATGAATCGGGTAAGTGGTAAAGATGCAGAAGAATTGTAAGTTATTCTTCTTTTGGGAGAAGTTTCGGAAAAGTTGTTACTAGGGACCAGCTTCTCTCCATCAACCTGTGTGCTACATTCTACCTTTGTACACGCACAACCAATTCTGGGTTTTAGCTGCTTCTACTACCTGATGGCAAACGTATAGTGTTTTATCTCCTGTACCTCTTCATGAGAATTCAAGAGAGACAGAATAATCAAAAATAGACATGTATTCTGTTTTTAAAAAGCAGTGGGATCTCTAGCTTTTTAACCTACAGTGAGTCAACCTCCCTCATGCTGAGACACACTGATGTACTAAACCTGAATTTAATGCAGCAGTGGAGAATTTCACTCTCTCTAATTATTCCATTAGAAAGCACACAGATGTCTCACACTGTATTCATAAATTTTCAAGTAGATATCAATTTTCTGCCTGCACTTTTCATTCCAGCAACTGACCTCTCCAGATCATTAATCCAGAGTTATATGCCTGGCAAATCATTGAGGGCTCTTCTTGATGTTAATTTTCATCTAGGTTTTGTTTGGTATTTCTAATAAACGATTCCCAGAATTTTAGCACTGTTATTACTAAAACAACTCAGAAAATGTCACGAGGAACTGAAGAAAGTTACATTTGCAGTTCTCTCTCTTTCAGGTGCTCCTAATGGATCTTTCCATTGCAACTGATAGAGCAAAACTGAAAAGCTGAAGCACACACTAGAAAAGGAACCAAAGGCACTACCTGACTAGGAAAACAAATCATACATCCTCTTCCTTTGAAGGAATGTATTGCCAATCAAATAATTTTATATTAACAAGGTCATTGTCTCTTTTGTCTTTAAGTACCTCAAGTCCACACTCAGTTTAAGACTTGGCTTCCTCATATGCTTCCATGTACTTCTAAGAAAGATTCAATACTGGATGTAAAAAGTTCCTTTCCACAAGACAGCAGTCAAAAAAGTGTCACACACTCTCTCGGTAAAAACACTTTCCCTAGAGATCAGCACACAGAAAATTAATCTGAATCAAAACATCTCAAGGTTGAGGTTTCTGACAGTTCCCAGACACTTTTGATGCATTTACAGCAGTTGTGCTAAACCCCTCGTAGCACGGATGATGCCAGAAACAGCTCTTCCCAAGCCAAAGAAGGCTACACAACAACTAATACTGAAACTGTACTAGAAATTACTACCATGTATAGGACTTGGGGGACTAATCAAATAACACTTGGCCGGACCTGAATTGGGTAGCTCTACACTGGAACCATCTGTGGCTCTTGTATAGCCATGGCTGCCCAGTGCAACCCAGAAAAAGAACGGCTCGCAACAGGTAACTCATTCCTTCAATGCCCAGTAGGCACCAGAAGAAGAGTAATAACATTGTCCAGGGAAAACCAACTTGAGGTGTGTTTCCAGGATGCCCTTAACAACTTGAGTGAACCAGGAGGTTCCAGTAAGCAGAAGGAATCGGGTTAAAATAGCTGCAAAATACAGTTTGGCTTAAAATAACTAAACTAAAATAGCTGGCAAGTAGAAGCAAAAAGGAGGAGAGGAAAAAAAAATTTAAAAGGCAAAACATATCCTCCAGTACTTATTACCACCAAAAAGCCACCTGTTAAAGTCTGCCAACCATATTGTTTTGTTTTGTTCTTTTTTTTCTAAACATAAACCATTAGAAAATTGATTTTGCTAACACTTACAGCTTGAGGAAATCAAAGATATTGCAATCTGTTTTCAAGACAATCATCAGAAACTTTGCTCTAGGTCTTTTCCATTTCCCCTCTCATCACTGGTTATTGAGACAGCATGTGTAAAAACCCCAGGCTTACAAATTAACTTACCTCCCAGTAGATTCAATCAGCAATATCAATACATACAAGGATCAGCTCCCCAGTGTCAGAATGCAATATTGTAAGCATGCAGCCATATCCCAGACTATCATCAGACCAAATAACAATGACTAAGGCAGGCTAAACCGGTTACTATGTGGGCAGAACACGGAAAGAAATAAACCCTATAAGGAGAAACGTTGCTGATGCCAAACTTAAAGGTTTCCTTATAAACCAACATTGAGGGTCTCGAGGCTCTGAGCCCTTGAATGTCCTACCGTTTGAATTTTAGCAATACTCTAGTTTGGATACTTTTATCTTCTTGAGTATCCACATTTGCAATTGAATATGTGAAGTGAACAGGAAGTGAAAAAAAATGATGTTATCTACATCCCTTTAAGCTGGTCGCTAAAGCAAGTATGCGATATTCTAGCAGAAGACATACTAAAATAATGGGTAAACAATACCTTCACAACAGCTTGCTAAACACCTCCTGAGGTTTCCCTGATTGTGGCCAGTATCACGCAAGCTAACACAAATTCCCGGCATCCACTTTCCAAGTCAGCTCTGACTCCAAAGCAAAGAATTCCAGCTTGGGCTTACGCACCATGCTAGAGCATCCAGAGGATTTCTGGTTCGACACTGGCTAGTGGCCAGGTGAATCAGACCACACACTAACAAACTCAAACCTACCGGCAAAGGAATAATTAGATCCATTTTCCTCAGAAGGATAACAGAAACACGGATCTAAAAAGTGTATTCAAATGCAATGTACTACGTTTGAATTAGTTACACACCAGACTGATCTCACCCATGATTAATATTTTTAAAAATACCAGCAAGTAGAAAAGAAATATACATTATACACATGACAGTTTTAAGGTGCTAATCTTGTCCTCCAGTTTGACAGCAGTTCCTCAAGCAGTTAATTTTTTGCAGAGAAGAAAAAAATCATTATGATTATTCTTCAGATAAGATTTGTGATTTTGTTTTCAAACTTTTCCCTTTTTAAACAGGGTTTTTGTTTTAACACAGTCTAGGCAACTGCAGTGTTCTAGGGAAGTAAAAAAAAAATCAAAATAGCTTTATAATAAGGTAAACTTTCTCCCCCCCCTTTTTAATTAGAACACCTCACTTCACAAGTGTAAAGGCACAGAACAGAAGCTACTGCCATTTCTGCTTTAATGGGGAGATTCTAAATTTCTTACCTGTAAATGAAGTATTTTAGATTCATTATTCCGCAGCATTTCCTTCTGTCTTTCAATTTCTATTTCAAAGCTACAAATCTGATTATGTAAAGTTTGTATACTCTTGTTCTTTTCCAAACTTTCATTCTGGAGCAAGGCCACCTGGAAAAAATTCTACAATTACTCCTGCCAAAGTTTGTTAAAAATACCTATAACTTCATTAGTTTTAAGCTATCTTACACACATGAAAGGGATGAGATCCTTGTAAAATCCCTCTCCACGTCTTGCAAATAAATAAATAAACCCCAGCCTTCTGAGAGCTACTGTTGCACTTCCACAGTGTGGTATTGGTACAAGTTTGGCTAATGAAAGTGCAGATGGGATACACAAACAGCAAAAGAACCTGTGTCTAAGCGTAATCTTTTCTTTATTCAGCTTGTTACTTAGTGGCTTGGTTCCCTGGTTTCCACTGACTTGGGAGTTGCTTGGAGTTTGGAAGAAACAACCTATTTAGCCCTAGATCAGCACTAAGACCTTGAGCCCTGCACATAAAGGACACCAGAGTAAAGCCGAACGGCTGAAAAGCTGCTCGGAAAAGGGAAACGTCCATCTTCCTCACCTCCTCCCATCTATCCTGATCTAGAGCAAGTTTAAGGAAAAACATCTGCATGGGATTGGCTTGGCTTCACAGGATGTGATGGTGATGGAAACTCCTGAAATGAGTGAATGCAGAAGGGATCCATGCATTGGAAGGAAAACCCAATGGTGCCTATGAGTAGAAAAGACTAAGGAGCTGCAGATTATATTCTCTCTCTGTATTGACATTTTATGAATTCATTCATTAGTGATTCATTCTGATTTTCAAACATGAGCCTTGTTGGAAGAATATAATATATCTCTTTGGAGATGAAAGTAATACAGTAAATGTTCTCCATCACACTATTTTGTGCTCTGTTCATTAACGCGGTTTGAGGAAAGGGGTTGCTTTGCGTTGGTGGGTTGCTTTTTAAAACAAAACAAACCCCCTCATTTTTCTCTAGGCAAAATTATTCAGTGGCAAAAACGTTGAAAACAAATACTTGACACAAAACAACATTTGGACATGCCCTAAGTCCACAGATAGATCTTTATACAGATTAGAAGCAGCACCATTTCTGACCCACAAAAATCTTTCGATAAATATTCCACATTAAGACAAATTGGATGCCTCACGTTGTCCCTCAAAAAAATCTACACCACCACCCCCAACAGAGATGCTGGTTTCAGGTGAAGGTATTTTTACCTCTGATGTGGCTACCTCTGTAGAATTCCACCCCCTTAACTGCCCTCTAATCAGACATAGTTGAATCATTTACATGTCACTGCATTCCCAGACTCAAGAAGTCAGCCTCTTTAAAACGGTAAATAATTTCCATTTCTGTACTAGCCTAAACTAGACACAGGCCTGCCAAAGTCTACAGGCATTCAGCACATTCATTGGATAGGAGCCTAAAAATATACCATTACATATATGCTTATCTACTTTTCAATACAACATAGAATGTGTGCATATACACACATATATTAGTTTTGCATTTTATATATGAAAAACTGGCAGAAGAGGCTCAACAGAAATGAGACAAAGCTAATTTTGCCAGTGCAGAGAGAGAAACAATCTTGAGGCTGAAGGAACACATGCCTAGGTAATAGAGAAAATGTTCAAAAACAAGTTTAAATTTAAACTGGTACCCCTGCCTCCCACATATTCCAGGTCCACTGGGTAGCCACTTTAATTCTCTATATCCTCCTTTTCCGTAATGAATCAGAGTTCTTTAATTAATCGTGATCTTTACATTCCCATTTTCTCATTGTTTCCTCCCCAGGCCTCCCAATCATAAGGCTGTTACACTCCGTGTCACTAGCATCACTGTTCCATTTTTGTACGAGTTACAATACGTGGGCCTATCTTGTACTGAGATTTTCCACGCAGTTCTACAGAAGACAAGAAAAACAGAATTATGTCCTGCAGCCCTTAATCATACAGAACTGTCACTGCTAAGTTTGTAATTGTAGTAGTTTGGAGGTAATCTATGAATAAGAAATCTTGAACACTAAATATAGTTTCCTAATTGCATGTGGCATAAATCTTCGGAATTTGAGTTAAAAAAAAGGTAAAGGAAACACAGCATCTATTTACAAACTACATCGATCAGTTCCTTTACTTCCTTGTCATATTTGAAATATTGCTAGGATAAAACATGCTCTTATTCAGCAGTTTTCCAAATTAAGCTACTAGTTCTTATTGCTTACTAAAAGAGAATGGAAGAAACCCTCTTATGCCACAAAGAACTGCATTAAAATAGACAGGTCCCATATTTAAGACATATTAAAAAAGCAAAATGAGTTTATATCAGATTTCTTTCAAAATGTGACGAAGCTACAAGATTACATCAAAGTCACTGTTTCCAACATCACAAAACCCGTGGGAGCTCAGCCTGCAAGTCTGCCCCATCACGGAGTGAACAAAACACTGGATTTTAATTCACCCCACAAAGTTTTGATTCAAAATTTTACACCTGACCTTCTCTTACTACTCTTTACCAGCAGCACCATTCAAATACCAAACCCATAACTTGGCACAAGCTTTGCAGCTCCGAGACTTTCAGGGGGCACAATCCACCAGCACTGTTAAAGAACGTGGTGACGGGGAGAAAAAAAACTTCTCCTTTCCCCTCCATCCACATCACAGTGAGCGTTTCTGATGAAATCTTGACCTGACCGAAGCCAAGGACAAGATTTCCACCGACTTCTACAGGGCCAAGATTTCTGTGATATTCAACAACTAAGTTAACTTCACGCTGTTGTTCTTCAGTGCATCAATTATTTTTTTCCTCAAAGAAGAGAGCAACGTGAAATTACAAACCATTTTGTTAGCCTTCTCTAGAATAAAGTCACTGACATATGATATGTGGTTAGCTATTCTGGTAACTTGGCACAGCCTTGGGATTTCCAGTGATTCAACTCTTTATTATGAATAGGAAGAAGTCTACAAAGCAGGAAGTGAAAAGAAAAAAAAAATGGACAAGCAATGATAAGCAGTCCTAAATGAAAGTTAAACCAAAAGCTGAACATAAAAGAGTAGTAAAGTGTATAGAGACAAACACAGAACTGCTGGGCATTTTTTAAATGACAAAGCACCTCTCAGGACGCTGACTAAAGGCAGAACATGACCTATTCTGGAAGTCACAGGGAACATGCTTTTTTTCATACGATGTAAAATAAATTGTAAATTTCAATCAGCCTAATGAAAAAAGAAGTAAGGATATGAATTTGTAGCTGTTAAAATCGAAAAACATACAGTTCCTACATTAACAAAGAGATTCTAGTGCAAAAGCAAAATTAAGTATTGTTATTGATAATCAAACTTACACGTGTAGTAAAAATTCTATCTAAAAAAACCTACACCAGACGTGTCCTAGGTTTCATGGTCTCCTTATGGGGCTTCATGTTCAAAAACAAGCAGTCCGGGGACAAATCTACTGGGGACAAAAATCATATTTTCCTGTTCCACTTAATTCTGCCTTAAAACTCTGTGTCCTGCGGCCGCAGGACCTGCTGGAAAGCCACACATGAGTGGTCACTGTAGGCCCAGAAGGGAATTCACTTTCTAGACCGAGTTCGTTAAACTCGAGCTAGCGATCTGCTGAGAGGTGACAGAAGTCACAAGCCACAAATACCTTAACTGCCACTGAGCTTACACTGGAATTGTTGCTCTTATTTTACTCATTCTAGAAAAAACAGAAGGAGCTCCTGACTCTTCTGCCTGCATTTGTAGAATAGTTTAGTAATTCTGGGATTTGTTTCAACCCCCCCAAAAAAGCAGCAGCATTATTTTAATGGCTATGTACAATTTTTTTCTAAAGATTTTAAAACAACGGTGATTTTTTTAAAAATTCTATTTTTAAATCAAAGCCTTAAGTTTTATTTGCAAAACAGATGGTTAAGTCATTCAGACAATTCACAAGATCACAGCTGATACCAGTATGATTTCCAGCATCTCCCAAATCCCAATCAATCTAAAACCAGGCATCCCAAGGAAGCCCCGCAACATGAACTCCATTCTGGTCTAGCACTAAAGCAGAAATCATCATGCCAATGAATTACAGTATGTTTCATTTAATTAATTTTTGAGGGTCATTAAGTTTTGAAAGCAAGAACAAAAATAAATAACTGGTTTATTACATGGTGTTTCTAATAACGTTATCTCTGGAAAAATATTGAGGTAGCAAAAATACAGCTCATAGCTCTGCCATAGCTTTCCGAAACCTCCCTTTTGTAAGAAGGCAGCTCAGAGAGGAACTTTAATACTGGACTGTCTATCTACGTGAAGAAAATGTTTTAATTAAGTTACCAATGAAGAAAACCGTATATGGAGCTGCGAAGCCAAGTTTCTCACAGCATTTTGTTGTAACAAAGGTACCAGATATACTAAATGGCTTGATTGCTTTTGAAGCCTAGTAGTGCTTTAGCTGTACTGCTGAACAGCTGTTGAACAGAAAGAAAAAATTAAAAAAAGTGCTTCTTCCAGTACTTCTATATGATTTAAAGAAATCAATGAAAATTAGAAGTGAGTAGAAGATATACCTTATTTTCTAGAGCATTGCTCCACTCTTTCAATAAGTTAACATGCTGCACTGCTGAGCTGGCTTCATGTGCTTTAATTTGTTGGTTTGTTCCCTGTGACAACAAAGAATTTATACATTTTAGCCAATTTCACTTCTTTTAAACCTACAAAGAAAGAGTATATCAAGACATCGAACCAACACTACATATTTTGGTTCACGGATGCATGTTGCAGAACTGTAGAGAGAAGGGAAATCTACTTGGGAATTTACAAAAGTCAGGAATACATTTAATACAGCAAGTGTTTTATACAACTGCCATGTATCTCCATCCAGTGTGTCAGATACGTCAGAGGCAATAAAGACGAACAAGATTTACAAAATGAATTGTATTTTAGAGTCTTCTGTGTAGCTTTACACTAAATAAAGCACAATAAAACTCTTGAGTCATACAAAATCCAAAATGTCCAATTCCCCAAACCGTAATTTAAAACTTTGGTTGTATTTCATGAACAGCTTCATAAGCACTAAATTTTCCCTCTGTTGAGTATTAAAGACAAATATTTAAGATAAATTTATCATCACTGGAAACCACCAGCTTTACAAACTACTCTGAGAGATATTACAATGCCTAATTTGTCATCTTGTTATCATGATTGCTGGTATTCAGATTTGCTGCCTCTGCACAACCTATAAATGCTGTTACAAATAACCACTATATAAAAAGTTTACAGAACACACATAGATCATATACAGAGTACATAAGATGCAGACCATGTTACTTACTTCATTTGCATTGTGTTGCATTACACCTACTTCAGTAAGTGTTTTGCAATGCAGAGTATATTAGCTTTGATGGTAGATACGCTGCAAAGCAACTGCAAGGGTTTCAATGATCCTCAAGGTATGTACTCTATATAAAATACTAAAAATATATATGTGGATATATGTACATATATGCACACATATACATACATAAAATGAATGGCAATACATACGACATAAGAGTGGGCAGGGTTACAGCATTGATCAGTTCTACCACTAAGAGCGTTACTGTTAACACTTGAAGTGATAAATGCTCATTATTTAAGAACCTGCAAACACTCGCAGGAAGGAGCTTATTGAGAAGTGTTGCTGCTTACAGTTCTTGTCTCTTTAAGTTATCACGGGCTAACAAATGAATCATACTATCTGATAAACTCCATTTTTTCTTGTCAGCAGTTTCTGAAATTTCCTGACTAATCTCTTCATTATATAAGCATCCAAATTTCCCAAGCTATATGGTAAGGGAAGCAGAATATTGGAAGAGACTGGAATAACACTACTGAAACTACACTCCGAGGTTTGGCTGGTTTTAATTGTTTAAAATATTGCAGGAATTGTCAAGATTAAAATCTAAAACTTTTTTTAAAAAGTAAATTTCATGCTATGCTTTGATTATACACCTATGTGCACACAGACATATGAATGCACATAAAAATACATGTTTTAAGTGCGGTAACCTATGCTTAACCTTCATAAAAATATTAAGACACACAAATGAGAGAAAATATAAACATATTTAGCTCAAGAAATTAAATACTTTCGTAGAAACAACTGAAGTTACTATCCTGTTTTCTGGAGAACAAAACTAACTTTCCTCTTTCTTTAAGTTAAAAAGTTCCTCAAATGTATCATCTTTCTATTTCAACAAGATGTACCTAATAACTGAACTCCCAAACCACTGCAGGAATGTGTGGGATTTTTATATTGCTTATTTTTAAAATGCAAACCCAAACATCTGCTGCATAATCACTTGATGCAACTGCATGACGTTTTCTTAACCGAGTCTAGAGTAGTCCAGAACTTTTATGTCAAAGAGTTAGGTTCTATTTGCAGACTTTCATCAATTGGGAAGTATAATTGTTATATACTGACCTGAAAAGTGCAGCCATAACGCTTAAAACTACAGGTACTTGGGGCATTAATACATTCTGACAAATGTGCATTCAACTGCAATAGGAAAAAAATGTGAGTTTTGGCAAGACGTTTGCATGATAATGCTCAAAACATAAAGGGCACAGGTTATCAGGTTTGTATCGTGTGCCACTTGCAGAACATACAATACATGTGTGTATATTTTCTCCAGCCTGACCTAAAGTGCAAATACTATATATACACATATGTAAACCACACGCACATGCCAATACAGTATACAGTGTGATACACTTAATATACAGTGAAACTTCTACTAAAGACTGTTTCAATAGGCAACCCAATTAAAAAAAAGGCAAACAAAAAGAACACACTCTACAATTATTTATATTTATATTTAATCTTACTTCAGTGAACAACTAATTTTTTTCAACAAGTGATTTTTTTACCAGTGTTCTGAGCAAGTCTTAAGATCAGTTTCACTGTAGTAAAGTACATTTTTTCTAATCCTAATTTCATGAAGAACCAATTTTTCAAAACATAACATGCAATTCTCCGGGCCCAAATTTAACGGTTAAATTACACAAAAAAGACTAAACAAGTACTGCATGAAACAGACAAAGAATTTTAGAATAGGTACGGTTAAGTAACTCTAAAAAATGCAGTACACAGAATTAAAACTGATTAGTAAAACGCCTGCATTTTTCACAGATTGAGATTTATTCCAATATGTTGGATTATTATGAGCACAAACCACACTTCATTTAAAAATAAACCAATTCACAGAAGCGTATACATTTATACAGACAGCAGCCATTGCAGCACAGAGGGCAGCAGCTGGATGCAAACTGCCTAAAAGTTGGAGCAAAGAGCCATTGTTGGAAAGGACAGCGCAACAACACTCTCTCTTCAAAAACGGGATCTGCAGCTTTTATTTCCCACAAAGCAGAAAGGAGCTGGAATCTAGCTCCTCAGCTGCCATCCCTCTTTTGGGCTTCAAAATCTCATTTGAAATTCCCACCCCGTAAGCCCCACGTGACTCAGCTCATCCACCTCCACGGAAAGAAGTGCTGAACCAATTCTGCTCCGATATACACCTCTTCTGTTCTACACACTATCTGCAGAAATTCACGGTATGGTTTCAAAAGACACGTGGTTCAGAAAAAAAAATCAGACCAAATAAGAGACAGGTGGCATAACAGGTTTTACAAGAACGCCACGTTTTTAACTTCTCAAAACTAGAAGTGTGCCAAAGAGTTACAAATTAAACATCAAAAATTGCCTTTTATTCTAGATAAGATAGAAATACGATATTCACGCTACAGAATTTTCTCAAACTGTTAGGCAGGCATTTCCCCATTTTCTGCATTAAGAGTCATTGTCCCTAACCATGCAGCTAAGAAATATATACATTTTCACAGTATCAGAAAAAAATTAAGCAACATACAGCAACAGATGATGCAGGGCAAGATGACTGTTTAAAGTTCTGTTTCTACCAGTGGTTTCAGAACCCAATTCTGACTATATGTGCAAGGACCCAGGCTTTAACGGGTCGATCCTTGTTAGCACTCAGATACACCTCAAAGTAACTGCTGAAGATTTAAGAATATGCCCAAGTGCTCCAGAACCAGGATCGAAACTCAGAAGCACGCACTGATAGAACTGGCTCATATTTTCTTTTCTTAGCAGCTCAATTTCTCTTAATAGCTACAGTATCTATTATGTCTTTTATATTTCATTATCCTTGGGGAGAAGACTGCCCCTGTGTTGGGCAGATGCTTTATCTGCCTTGTGGACTACAACATAATTAATAATTTACAAGTGTAACTGAGAAATAGGACAAACCCAACTCAGGAAGTAAGTACCAGTGAAAAGAGAAAAGCTTATCCTCAGAAAGTTCACTTTCCTTAACTGAGGCTTACAGAGTGCTGAAGACTTAAATAAGCTCTTCCCATCTTTGGTGAGTAAATTATTTTTTTAGGAAAAAAATAACGCACATTGACTTTCACAGATGCTACTTATATCTTTTAATGCACAAGAACATGGATCTATTCAAACACAACAGGTTTTAATTTTTTTTCTTTTAATCTGGTCTATATATTACTCCTAGCTTCTATACATTAAGAGAAATTTTTAGGCATTGTTGCATTTGGCTGTTGGAACGTTGTACTCCTATTATCCTGTATCTTACACTAATTCTTTAAGCGTCAGTTATTATTTTTTCCCAAATTTAACCGATTTAATTATCATTTAAGTTTTTCCATTGAATGATTCTACACAGTTATATGATTTTTCTAGCCTTTATTAATGCCTGCCAATGTGCACTGCATTTTAATTCTCTCTTTTTATTTTAATATAAGCTAATTACCTCAAGATGCTGCTCTATTGTGCTCACCAAATGCTTCAAATGGGGGAAGGGTTGGGGGAGCGCTAGTAAAAATGAAAGCAGGAAAGACATGCGCTAATCTTGGGCAAGCCAAGTGTAAGAATGACACAAAACTAATAAATTAATTGGTTTTAGATAGTTTTTCAGCAAATCGTTAAAGATACGAGTGTTATCACACTTAACTGTGTGGTAGAAAAAGCTTTTCTTTAGATCTCACATTTTAATAAAGAAATGGCTTCTGGCAAAATTCTTGCGAGATCTTACTAAAAAAATTATTTAATTTTTCAGCACAACACTGGGCATGACTTCTTACCTCGCTCCTCATCAGTGTTTTAACACTACATTTATGAGGACATGAAACCATGACACACGGGCAGTCTGTATCTTCATGTTTCTACAGAGGAAAAAGCAAACAAACCACAAATCAACTCTTACTCTGAAATTAAAGAACGGACTTACCTGCAAAGAAAACCATCCTACAATTATTTAAAAAAAAACAAAATCAAAACACACACACACAAGAGTTTTTCAATGTTTATCCCAATTGTGCAGAGTTCTAGAACTGCAATTGCTCAAACATCAGCTCATGCTTTTGAGAGACGTGTTGATCTTGCAAAGCAAAAGTAAAGGTTTTCTAGTGTTTTCCCACACAGAGAAAATATGTTTTCTTCCCATTTTATTCTTTTTACTCAGAGCAACGAAACAATAATAAAAGTCAAGTTTTCCTCCCCAAGAATTACTCTAAAAATGGGCATCTTTAAGAGCAAGCAGAACCACTGCAGGTGTCCTCTTCAGTACACGCACACAGCGCATGGAAAAGCTCTTCAGAAATACACATTGCCCACTCCCAGAGAATCTCTCTTTCCTATGTACGGATATTGCCCTTCCAAATTATTTTCTAATTATGATTCCCAAACATCTGATACTAAGTCTCACTGTCATACACCCAGAGGTCAAAAAGATGTTGAAATTTTATCGTGATGCTGGGCAGGCATATTGATCTGAACAGATGATGGCAGACATTTCAGTACAGATATCAAACCACATCACCACAGGTCAGGAAGAAAATCAGGCCCAAACTAATGGCATTCACAAAACTTCTCAGCTTTTCTCAACAAAAAGAAAAATCTGGAAAAAAAATAATTCGTTTCATATCAACTGACATATCCCATTCAACTTGAAACAAACTGTTTCATTTCTGGCACTTAAGAAAACGAAATGAAGGTCTAGATATATAAGCCTGTTAGAAAAAGTGGACAAATAGCATGCCCCATTCGCCCAGTAATGATGTCTGTTTTTCTGAAACACAATCAAGATGTAAAGGACACCCCAGCTCTTAGATGTGAAAGGCCTTGGTCCAGAACTCTCTCATAAATGTGCAAATATCTGAAAATTTATACCTCCTCACTGTTAAAAACAGATCACCAGGTATGCTGTTCCGAAGCAAGTCTATCCTGCCATCCTTTTTATTCGCACTAGTTCACCTGGATGTTCACCAGTACGTGTGGACAGTCACAGTGACAGAAAGCAAGGAATCCTCAGTTGTTCCTGAGTCACAGAGCTGGGACAGCCTCCCAAAACGTGGGGGTGAGGAGCCAGCTTCAGCCCCTCCCCACAGGACACGGACACCCAACCGGGAGCAATGCCAAGAGACTCACATCTCTCCCCAGGGTAAGCCCTCTCAGGGTGACTGTGGTACTCTGCCTGGGGACAGATCTTTTAGCAGAACCTGTTACAACAGGACAAGGGGTAATGGTTTTAAACTCAAGGAGGGGAGATTCAGGCTGGACATGAGGAAGAAATTTTTTACAATAAGGGTGGTAAAACCTTGGCCCAGGTTGCCCAGAGAGGTGGTAGATGCCCCATCCCTGGAGACATCCCAGGCCAGGCTGGATGGGGCTCTGAGCAACCTGATCTGGGTGAAGATGTCCCTGCTCATTGCAGGGGGGTTGGACTGGATGACCTTTGAAGGTCCCTTCCAACACAAACTGTTCTATGATTCTGATAAGCAGTGGCCCATAGAACCA
This sequence comes from Pampusana beccarii, assembly GCA_013399365.1. Taxonomy (NCBI): domain Eukaryota; kingdom Metazoa; phylum Chordata; class Aves; order Columbiformes; family Columbidae; genus Pampusana; species Pampusana beccarii. The sequence goes on along the minus strand of VWYH01007541.1, from coordinate 935,464 downwards.
TTTCTGCTCTGACTGAAGAACTGGACCTGGGACACCTCATTCTGAACACATCTGTAATCATGTTGAGGAGAGACATCACATGTTACCACACAGCTTTGGGAGCCTACTGCCCTACAAACCTCTTTAATGGTTTATCAACTAGAAAACTAACACTCCCTTTTAACATTCACTCCCTAATTTTAACTTACTCTCTTCTCTAACCTACCCAAACTATCTGGCAATGGCTATGACATTGACTCCTGGTTTATGATAAAAAGGCAACATACGACTTCTTGTCAGCCTTCTCTCCAGTCCTCCTCCTCACTCCTCATCCCAGAGCTCACCCACTGAACCAAAGGGAGTCTTTCCAATGACTTCAGGATATACCATAGTAATCCCATTCCAGTGGCAAAATCCTCTCCCTACCAACCAGCTCAATTCACACAGCCGAGCACAGAAACCCCAAAGCCAAAGGCAGCATGTAACACGGGTAACACCACATGCAGGGCACCTGGCACAGCTCGTGGGAAGGCAGGATGTTAATGTGGCTCCCCAGTGAACCCAGGGCCACACTGGGAACGCCTTTGGTTCCAGAGCAGTGACAAGGGAGCAAGATGACAATGTCTCGTGTCTTCCCCAGTGGCTGTCCCAGCCAGCTCGGTGGCCTTTCAGACTAATGAGTCCAGATTGCCTTGGCAGGGCCTGCCTGGGATGGGGTGGCAGTGAAAAGCCCAGATACTAATGCTTTCCTTCCACATCTGTATCATACTACTACCACTCACATATCAATTCTCTAGAAGCAGCACTTTCAAGCAGTTCTGTGGATAATCCACAGAAAAATACAATAGTTCAGAAGCATTTCAGGCTACTAATTTCCGTTTTAACAATGCACCATCTTTATCTGCCAGGAGTTACAGGACGGGAAAGGTAGCTTTGTGACAAAAAAAAACCCTGCAACTTTTTAGATGGTTTAAACAAAAGAAAAGAAATCAAGAAGTTAAGTCACGTAGTGACAGTACAGGCAAGAAAAATGAAATCTAAAAAAAATGTGTACTAACATTGTCAACTGAAGAGTCAGCCTCCAACAACGGGGATTTCCTACCCCACAGGTCATGGGATTCTATGAAGACATGAACCATACACGTAGTCCGGTAAAATTATTTTTGTTTCCATTTGCATACCTTTTTTCTCGGTACGCTCCCTCTATCTGCATTTTCAGTTCAAGTCAGTGAGGCCTGCTTCAGTCATCATTACATTAGAGAAAATTTTAGGCTACGGAAGCTCGAGATGAACTCAAGCTGGGGGTGACAAAGCTCAAATGAGAAGTCAAAAGGAGCCTGTCGCTCAAACTTAGTCTCATTAAGCTTCTGATTCTCATTACCAAAGCGCAATGAGGTACCAGGCCACAACAAATAAAACCATCTGTATTTCTATAATCACTGAAATTTTAAAAATCCAGGAAAAAAAAAAATTAGAAGTAGCAGCCAATTGCTAATCTTCTAATTATGGAGCTTTCTGTATCCTTAAAACAGCATGGAAGCAAAACCGTCCTTTTTCTATGTACTGAAACATACAAGCCAATAAAAACATAAAACCATGTAACAGTCCTTGGAAATGTCCTGATTTACAAATACAGATTTGTTTAGAACTTTTAAGGGCAGGTGCATAGCTGTACCAACTTTAATACAATCCAAACAGCGACATCTCAACATAAAACTCCATTTTAACAAACCTCTTTGGCTCTCTGAATAAGCCCATTCTATTACCTCTTAAAGCAACTCAGAATTCCACCACTTAAGATTTTGGAGAACAATTACTTTATTTACAAACACTGTCTTCAGTATGCCAGAGTAATATGCCATTCCTGTTTCCAACACATATGTCTATAATAGGTTACGCTGTGAATTAAAAATCTGACAGACTAAAATTTGTCTCACCTTCTGAATATCTTGAAAGCTACCACTAGGTTGAAAGATTTCATAAACATTAAATTCATCAACATCTGATAAAAGATGCTGTTCTCAAACTAAAACATTGTTCTCCGTTCCTCAAAATGTAAGGATATTTCAGACTCTCAAAAAAAATTAACTACATTCTCCTATAAAAAGAAACTGCCTGATTTCATCTATTAAGACATTACACATTTTTTAATGTCACTCTTTGCCTCACATCAATTCCCAGCCTAAAGAAAATTCTTTGAGAAGTGAATCCATAATCTAAATCCAGTTTCACCTACATATCAGAATACGCAAGGATAAACACAGTGCAAACTTAATTTTCCCTGTGTATTTTCACACTTCAGCCACCTTACACTACGTCATGCGCTATTATTAAAGTACTTGCCCTTGCAAGTATACACTCAGATAATGGAAAGCCAAATCAGAACTTGGTGAGATTCTACCTCTGCTTTTTTGTAATGACTTCTCTGAGCAAAGAATGTTTCTCAACATTGAAAACTTAATTTTCACTTGTGTTCTTGTGTTTCATCTGTCAGGTGAAGTCTCGCATCACTCTCACTATACTAAGAAAGTCCAAAATCCAAGACTGTCAGACTATGGAAACCATGTAAACAGAATTGTTTTAAAAATGTGAAAATTACAGCAAGAGACATATGGCATAATAGAGTTCAATGTGAAATAATGCAAATACAGTCAAGTTACAATTCGACATGTAAAGTAAATATGATTTTCTCAACCTCTGGTCTATGTTTCTAATTTACAACATGCTGCCTGTCAGACAACCTACTCGCATGTCAAGAACAGCAGTAACTCTGCCTGGGCCTGTCATGTACCATCGCTGGCTATGCCAAGACACAATTTGTTTTTACACAGTTTCCTTCTTTCCTCTCATCAACAGATCACACAGTATCCAAGAAGGATTATGCAGAAAGATGCTGTTCCTCCAGTCAACTGCTCTGCTTGTGATTTTCCTGCACATTTAATCATTATGATGGTAGCTGCATTTATTATATCAATTTAAGCAAAATAAAAAAGCATAGCAAAAAATACTTTAGTATCAATATTATGCAGTGAGTGTGAATTTGTTTTAAATGTGGTATCTAAACATCAGAAAAAAGAAAATGTCAGTGCAGTAGTTGATGTTTCTGCAGGAAAAAATGTTTCGAAAGTCAGCTTATTTTCTTTTTTGACTTACTAATTCTGGCTGAGAAGCCAAGGCTCTACTGGCAGCTACATAGAAGCACAAGAAGAGTTATTATCCCACATTAAAGTATTGAATCTTGTTCTATATACACAAGAAAATACTGCACCTGCAACATAATCATTGGGACTTGGCTTTTACAGTATTTACAGGTTGTCTCTCGGTATTTACAGGTCTTCTCTACATGATCTGGCAAATCTTTTCTCAGTATTTTTTCTTTGCAATCAGCACGAGGACACGAGAGTTCTTCAAACTGACAATCAGTTTTCAAATGCATCTGAAAGATCAAAAAAAGAAAACCATCAAGCCAACTAAGTTTTGTGCATGTCTTCTTAGCCCTTGAGCCATCCCACATTAAATAACTTCAGAACCAAAGTAAGCAAAGTTATTTTGTGCACTCAATTCTGCAAGAGCAAACACTAACAAATCTACTCAGGAATCATTTCTGACTTTACATTCCCTTTACCTACGCAGCAGATTTCACCATGTTATAGATGTATGCAAGCTAATTTTATATTAAAAGCATTCTATCACAGTCCAGAATTCCCTGTAGGCTATTTAAACAAAAGGTAAGCCTTCTTTGTCAAGGTATATTATTCCCCACAAACACAGATGCTGCTTTAAGTTGTTCAAGAACCTGAGCTTGCTCATTCGAAGCAAGTTTAAATACCTACACATCTCACTGCAGACTGCTGTGTAGCCACCCCTTCCAACTGTTAAATCACTGGATTACTGCTGTGTTATGCGTCATGACACAAAGCTACAAGTTATATGGTTCAAGTCTGGAGAAGCCAAAGGTTTAACTCCATGCATAAACCACCGCTTACATGAGAGGATTAAGAGTGGTAAATAAAAATACGCCAAAAAGGAATTCAAATTTCTCACATTTGTAAAGTACACATTAAGATTCTCCCAAATTTCACTTCTCCCTCCACTTCTCATTTGCTTCATGCATTTACATTTCTGAGCTTTAATGCTACACAGTCACATGACTTTTGACTATAACTCCCGGCTCATTGAAAAGCTAAGTTTCAAAAACATTTAACTCTATTCCAACATTTCTAAGTAACATTAAATACTAGCGCGAGCAAGTCAAGAAATGGACTGGGGGTTTAAATCGCAAGATTTCTTCTCATTCTTTAGCTCAAAATGAAGCTTATGACTATGTTAGATTACTTACCAGTAATTGACCCAAAGATAGTTGTTCTTTACAGCCCTTGTTTTCATTTCTGCAGTATATTTGAAGGGCAAGTAGTTCTCTCCTGCAACAATTATCTTTAAATACCTGAAAAAAAAAAAAGAAAAAAATCACTTCATTTTAGAAATTTAAAACCAAGTTCAAACAAAATAGCAGCTAAGCAATTTGGCTACAGCAGTGTCATTTAATTCTAGTTTTATGTGCCAGAAATAAAATCCTACCATTCAATTTTTCTTGAATGTGCACATCACTGAGATTCCTCCTCTACAAAGCAGCCCAGTGAAAGAGAATATTTGGACAGACGCTCTATAACTGTTTCACTTTTACTATAAATACAATAAAGAGACAAGTACAAGACAGGAATAAATTTTTTGCTATTTGCTTGCCAGTAACAGGCATGCATAAGCTAGAACTCTTTGCGTTGTTTGGGAAACTGGTGTATTAGGGACAAAACCATAACATAAAAAGAGTCAAAGCACCTTGGTTCAGAGAGGAAGGATTTCATGGAAGGAAGTCCCATGATGACTAGACTGGTTAGTTGGAACACCTACTTGCATTTCAGTGGTAACACATAATTAAAGACGTCCTAAGGTCATAGACTGGAAGAGGTTTATTATTTCACAGATAATCAGGCTTTAACCATCTCTCCATTTTATTGTTGATAAGCCTTTCCAGCACTTTTTGTCTATAACAGAACCGCAAGAATTTAGAGAGAGCTCAGGGTTTGGATTTTTCAACTTTTATGGGTGATACCCCATTAAAGATAAAGAGACAACACAGCTGCACTCTCAGGAAGCCCCATTGCTAAGGGCAGGAACTGGGGATGAAGACTGAAGACCATTACTGCTATTCGGAATTCCAAAACAAATGGACCAGTTATTTTGCAATTGCTTTCGTGACCATTAAGAAATATCAAAGAACCAAGCCCAACCTATGACTACTTCTCTGACAGAGTTCTGTGATACTGTGTGTGCTACAGGGATACTGCAATTAAAGAACAGTTCCGCATGCTAACACTTAAGAATTATGTTCAAATATGTCCACAGTGACTATGAATCTATCCCCAGCATCAGTGAAGAAGGAAATGCTGCAACCATTCTCATCTGATCTCATCTGACACAGGTCACCGATTTCTTTTTACTTTCCAGATGCATATGAGAAGTTTAATGAATCAAGAAATCTCATTTGAATAATTTGCTGGTACCATAATATTTTTTCCGAAGTAATTCACAGGGTTACTCGGTACAGGTTTGCCGACTGAAATTAAGGTAAGAAGACAATTTTTAGACCATTTTCCAAAGACTGTCTAAAAGCTCTCCAGTGGTTTTAGACACCAGCATTCTATGGGAAGAGAGGCTTCCAGTTTCATGAAAATCACAGACTTCCACAGTTAGTTTAACACATATTTAATATACACTGTCCTTCTTGTCCTCCTCCTGTTTTAGATATACCTGAAATTTCACAACAAATGCACATATTTAGGTATATTGAGAGCTAGAAAGTCAGAGTTAAAACGACAAACAAAGTAGACATCATGATTGTTTGTCTGAGGTCCTGGAGAGCCCATCCATGTCAAAACTGAATTATGCTGTGCACTGTCCAGGGAACTATTTTGAGTTAAGGAGTGATTAACGTAGCCACTAACATTTTCTTGAAAACGGTTACTATTACAAATATTTATTTAGGAAGAAAATACTATTAACACAAAGAATTTACTAAACATTGGAAAATCTGATGTAAAAACTGCATAAACCATGTACACTAATTCAAAAGGCATCTTCTCTACCCTCAACCCTTCAAAAGCAACACGAAGTTTTGCTGTGAAAAACAGTGAAGAGGATATCAGTGAAATAACCATATTAAAAAAAAAACCAACCTGATTCTGTTACAGTCACACTGTAACTCCACATTGTTCTGGTTCCAGTGTGGTTCACATAACAACACACTGTAAAAACAGATTACTGAAAACAGTAGACACTGGTTCGGAGCCAATTCAGGTTTGCCTAGATCTGTCACATCTCTGCATCTACAGGAGATGCAACATTTCTTATCATTCTCCCACTTGATAGGAGGACAACTGCACTGTGTTGCTGCTGCTCCCAGCTATGAAAACAAGATGTGACACCTGGTTGGACCATTAGGGATGAAGATGACATGTTGTTTTCACTACAAATGAGCTGTCTTGCTATATAAAATACATGGTTTAGGTTTTATAACAAAACTATCTTCCTCAGGTAGCTTATCAGGCTTATGAAATAATCACCATGGAGCAATAATACATCTTATGTACGTCACACAATTCAATACTCTTGAATAAGAAAAAATTTTAACAATACCTTGTCTTTTACTATGCTTTCTTGACAGGCTGTACATTTTGGACTAGAAGAACTGGAGAGAAAAGAAAAAGGAAAAAATATTTTAACTCATGGGAACTTTTGTAGTACAAAACTTTCCATTTATGAGGCACTTAATTATGATTATTCAATATATTTTAAAATCATTAAAAGCGGATGCAGTTCATTATCATGAATAACTTGACGTTATTTCAAAAACCTCGACCACTGAGTTTTCAGTGGACAGCCTGGCATTCCTGAGGAAAGAAGACCACCCCAACGCCTCCAGCCAACTGTGCAGTGGTCTTCTTCAAGGTGGTAAAATTCATTCCCTGTTTGACAGGCTGCACCTGATCCACAATTTTCGCCACTTCTCAATCTATCTTTGCAAATAGGCAAAATATTGCCTATTTAATTATCCAGTCCTTTTTCAAACAACACCTAATTAGACTTTGCTTTCCCTGACAGTCAATTATAAATCATTTTAGGGTAAAAAAAGTATTTACATCTCTCTCCTGCAAGTCTATTCTGGTTTGAGCATCTGTTACAAACCCTTGCCCTCTCCTTTACCTGAACTATTGCCCCGTAGCTGTTTTGGTAATCTAATTACCAGACTTGTGATCTCTTAGACAACAGGTAGGATGAGGAGCAGAGCAGTCTGTGAATAGAAACGGAACTGAACTGAGTGTAGGAAACCTGGGTTCCTACAGCCATGTTCGGCTGACCAGCTGTTGTAGTTGTAAATACCTTCATTCCTTTTGAGCTCCTTTTCCCCATGTAAATGGGGATAATCATACTGATCTCCCTTGTAAAGTACTGAGATCTATGGATGAAAAGCACTAGGTAAAAGCTAGGTAAATTCTTTTGTAAAGCAACTCATTGACAGGCTACATGAGTTGTGGTTGCTAGCAGCAGTGCAAATCAATGTGAAGGGCTGAATAAGTTCAATGACGTTATACAATCAGTATGGTTATTTCAAACCATCTATCTCACTCGCTTCTGCTCCTTGAACTGACCATTCTGTGCCTCATCGTATTTCTGAGCATCTTACCTTGCAACTTCAATATCTGTAACATCTTTCTTAAGTAAAAAAAAAACCCCACCACACTCACAGGGAGGAAACTAATCTACTTGAGGGCATACAGTGTTTAAAACAATGTCATGCTTTCCTTGCTTATACTGAATTCACTCAAGCATCCCACTCACTCTTTTAAACTACTGCTGCATACTAAGCAGACATCTTAACTGCGTTATCTACCCTGACTAACAATTCTTTGTCCTCAAATAACCCTGGAACAGAACCGGCTAGCATGTCATCAGTGTGTGTGTGCTGCAGCATTTCAACACTGAATGAAAGATTTTTGTGCCAACTACAGAAACAGTGTAAACTTATTTTGCTTCCAGTTTGATGGCATGCTTTTTATTTCTCAAAAGAAGGAATCATAAATTTAATTTTAATAAAGGATTTGTTTGCAACAGGCACTTAAACATAGTGAAATAACTCAAATGAAAGAGCAGTGTGGTAGATGTTCTTATCCATGTGTCCTTTTAAATAACAGACTGTTTGGAAAGTCAAAAAAGGCAAAATTACACATATTCTAGTTGCATCATAATAAGCGTATGTGCACACCTCACAGCAGGGAAGAAAAATTGCCCAGATTCTAGCAATGCCAGAATTGTTACTGCTTAGATTGTTAATGATCTGCTCTGCCCGTCTGCACACATCCAAGCATGGCAGCTGTTTGCTCTTCTGCAGTCATCATTATTAACCATGTAAGAGTCTTCCAAAAACACACATTCAGAAAAAAATAACTGCATTTCTTAAATACAAACTACACTTCACTTGAAAACGTGTATTGAAAGAAGAGTTGCTGGGTAGTTTTTTTGTTGTTTTAAATTTGACATGCTGTAGGACATAACCTACAAGAGTGGATTAGTGAGCTATGAGCCCTTGTATTTGCGCAGCACAGAGGTTACTCTTTATCATGAGACAGAGCACTGCAATATCCTCCAATCTCTTTTGCCATGCGGCATGTAGTCTTGATTTATCTCTACCTGAGATTACAGTATTTCCAAGTGAAATATAAAGGAATACCTGGAGTCAGGATGGTCACAAAAAGAAAACATATTACCAAGACCTTCCAAATTCAAAACCTCTGTCGGTCCAGCGTGCAACATCCAGTGAGCTCAGCCTCTTCTGTACCTCTGCTTTCCCACTAGTAAGTGGAAGCATTGACTGCTTGTTTACCCCAGGAGATTAAAGCTTGGAGAATGGTCTCCAGTCATTAGACCAACTTTTGAAGTTGCGCTGCTCAACACAATCAGTAGCAATGCATCGAAGTTGAGGGGCAAAGAAATATACCTTCTGCTGATGCACAGATATTTATTAAAAGCTAGATACTCCTTGAGTGATTGCACTTTTATTCTCACTTAGACTGGGAAAGATTGGATCTGTCAGCATTCATTTTACGTCTATAACATTCACTCACCCAGTCCACACTGGCCCAAACACCTCGGTAACAGAGAAGCCAGGCTGGAACCCACACAACAGAAAGGCCCGGGACATACAGCTGGAAGGGTTGTGGGGAAAGGAAGCTCCACAAGCAGTTACATGTACCCAAGGGTCTCACCACTCAACTGCAAGGCTGTGTCCACAGCTTGCTGAGGTACTGTTGCTCTGAGCTGCCTCTGCAGGGTCACTTCCTCCCACAGCCATGATTTACTGAGTGTATTTTACACCAAAATAGCCACGCGAGCAGTCACATCTGCTCCATTTAGGCTTCACAGGCAACTAAATTCTTACCTAATATATCACTAAGTGGGATTAAACAACTTTAACAATGGTTTCAACAACATTGTTGGAAAGCTTCATTGTCTCATCCTGGCCCAGAGGAGAACACAAATGTTTGCACCAGTATATGGACAACAAATAAGCAAGCAAGTAACAAGTAGAAGGCTGCTTTGAGCCAGGGAAGCAGCTTCAAGTATTCCTAAAACTACAATGGTGTCCACACTGTTTTCAGCAGTTCACAAGATTTAAAGGTATCCACATGTTTTATCATAACACAAAACATACCTTAGCAAGGCATTCATGCAGGTCTCACAGAATCTGTGTCCACATTCGGTCTGTTTAGGATTGCATAAGATGAGGTGACATTTTTCACATTTATACTTATCTTCCACAGCATTCACAAATTTCTCTTTGTAGCCACCTTGCTCTGGAACATAAATTGATGCTGAAGGACTGCGGTCAGGATTGGCCCTTTGTTGTACCATTTCTACAGATAAAGGTGGTTCTGTCTTCTTACTGGTGTCCATGCTCTATGATAGTTTCTGTGAAGGAAAAACGAGAAAATTTCTGAGAAACTAAATCTCTTTTTCCATTTAAATGAAATAAATAGAGCACCTCCAAGAGACCATGTGAAAACAGAAAGCACTAAGAGGTGTGTGCTCACATATTATGTGAACATAATACATACATAACTGTGTAATATATTATGTGTCGCATATCTGTAAAATACTCTACATTTTTCAAAGGCCAAGCAGGTCAACAACTAAAACCTAATCCTGAAAGCAAAGTGTTAGTTAATTATGGGCTTTGCCCTAGGAACAAATAACAGAACTTGCATTCTTCCATATCTTTCTCTCTCTGAAAAACGTCCTTAATATTGAAGTTATATCATTAGAGGAAGCAGCAAGGAGTGTGGAGGAGAGGGTGCACTGGTACAGTACTGCAGGATACTACTCAGATGCTACTGTAAAAAGCACACAACCATCAGTGTGCTATACATGATATCTGGAGTCTACACAGGTCCACTGCCTACTTTTCCTGTCTATGCCATGCAAAGTGTAAGACATGCTGCTTTAAGTCTGGTTTAGAACAAAGCAACAGGTTTTGACTTATTAAATGCTTTCCAGTCTTTTCACCATACATTCCCACATGAAGAGAACAAGCGATACAAGTCTGACCGACGGAGCAGAAATGCCTACATAACATGGCCACTTGATTAATTCACTAGGACTAAGAACAACTGACAGGCAGCCAAGAAAATAATTAACGCAGTTGAAGACTGAATTACAGTACATATTATGTTGGACTATGATTCTTCTAAGTCAGCATGCAAAGCAGTAGTAGAGCAACAGAAGAAGAATACGCCAGCTTTTTTTCAATCATTTCCTTGCTTGTCTTGTAGTCAAATAAGTGTAAGTGGTCTTAAAAAACCTCAGCACATGAAGGAGAATGCACAGTGGGAAGACAAAGCAGCTATTTGCATAAGAGGAATGCCTTGCTACTTACACGAGAAAGGCATACATCAATTCTCCCTCCATGCTAACTGACTCTGGAAATATAGAAGTATTCCACTGCTCTACAGTTGCCTCAACTGCTGCAGTTATGGTTCAACTTTAAGAAGCAGAATGAAGAAGTGAGGCTCAGTTCATTTCTCAATTATAAAAGGATGTCCACCAATACCACAAATGGAGTCAAACGCCTCGCATCCCAAATAGGCAACCCTTCTTGTACACGGGTTTTGTGATCTTGTCTTCCCTTGCTGAGCCCAAAACAAGTACTTGTAATTAAACGTATTATCTTGTAGATCATTTTGGCATCTACAGTTTTGGTATAGAATTCTCCACAGAGACTAAACAGACAGGGAGATTTCTTTCATTTCCGATGCCAACTGTTATTTCTAGAAACAAAAGACAAAATCATTGCAACTCATCGCTGATACCATTTCACATCGTTACCAACACCAGCTGAGCAAGGGTAGAGATGCCGAATGACAAATCCACACTTCATTGACCCCTTGCCCCAAGGGAAAGCCTCTCTGTATCGCCATCAAACACACAGAGAGCCCGAGGAAACCATCCTCATAACTTGGTACATAGATCCGATGATTTGGTCTTACTCAAAACCACCCCCCCTCCCCCGAAAAAAAATAAAAAGTTTCTACAGTAACTGAAAGGGAAATACAAATTCTGGTCCATAATTTGAATTAATGTCTGCCTGTTCCTTGTGTACTCTTTAAAGACCATAGAGTCCGATGCTCTGGCAGAACATCTGAAAACAAACAAACAAACAAACAAAAACAAACAGAAAAATCAGGGCTTAACTGAAAGTAACTTGCACTTCTCATTAATGAGGAAATTTAGATTATTTCAGACTAGGAAAGTAAGCAAAGCCTGAACCAGAGTTTCAGCAGCAAGCATAATTTAAAAAAAAAATTTAAAAGAAAAAAAAATATAATCATGACACTGAAGAGGTAAATTCAGGAGACTGTAGCCAGCACACAAGAAATTAGATGTGATGCTGAGAGGAAGAGTCTGAGAGATAAGGAGGTTAAGAGAAGCGCCACAAGTGAGAAAGGAACACAGCTGACAAAAGCAGTCCGGCTTTAGAGACCGTCCTAGAGACGACTGCCATTGCTGAACATCTGCGGCTGCACGGCGGGAACCCAGGCACGAGCTCAGGACCTGGCCCTTTGTTGCAGCTGTAAGAGAAAAAGAGCTTACCAAGAGAGGAAAAAAAAGTGCAACTCCATAAGCATCCAGACTGGTGACATTTAGTTGTCTATGGATTCGCTCCCTGTGCGCAACTGTGGAAAAAACTTCATTTGGATCTTGCAGTTTAGGAATTTTATGACACATACTAATGCCTCTTTTCCCTCTGCAACTGCAATTTTTTAATATCATATTCAAGACCTTGGCTATTCTGTCAGCTCTTGAAGTTAAGCCAAATTCCAAGTGTGTTGACTGGTAAGAACATGGGGAACGTGATTTTCTTTAAAAAGCCAGGATAAAACAAGGCATGGCCTGATTCTGACCCACGTAAGAAATTCAGAAGAGGCACTAAAAGAGATTCTGAAAGGAGAATTGGCAAGTCAAAAGAGCACAAAGTTCCTGAACTTCTAAGTCATACAACGCAACTACTGAACATCTGTTTCCCCTTTAAGCTTCTTCCAAACGAAAAGAAGCTAAAGATGATCAGAGATGCGAAGTCTTCCCACAGCACTATTTCTTCATGGAAACCGAATAATTAGTCACAAAGAGGCAAGCAGGGGTGAGAAGGAGAATATTCAAGATTGAACTGCGGAAGAGTACTGAATGCCAAATGAGCAGCAGGTGAGAGTTTCAGAGAGCTATGAAACTGCTCAGGGGCTGGGACTGTCAGCTGGCAAGAGAGATTTCACACCCAAATAAACTGCACAGGGCTCCACAGGACTCCACTTTTCAAATTGACATATTGGATATCTTGTCACAGAAAACCACCAGAAAGCACACTAATAAATAAAATTTACTATGCAATATGCCTAACAGCCAGATTTGTGTGCCTCAGCTTTTATTTTTCTGTTTTATGAAGAAGTACATCAGACCAGAAAAGCTAAACAAGCGCAGCACCGGAGTAGCCAGCTTGGTGAGGAATTCTCCTCCACAAAACTCTGAAATGCCAGGATTTTCTTATGCAGCAAAACTAAGAAGCCATTCATGAAGCACTGCAACAAAATACAAGAGAGAACTGAGCTTGAAAGAACACCAAAATCTCCTTACTACAATGAAAAGGCTGCATTTAACAAGGGGGTGGGGAGACATGATGACTATCAAACTGCACCCACAAATCTGTAGGTCCAGAGCCATGTCCTCATGCATGAGTAACAGGCTCTTACACCTGTGTATGAGATCAGCAGTGAACACAAGTGCAGATATTACAAACATTTCAGCAGCCACCCTTCTGCAAACCTACGGTTTACATACCACTACAGGGTGTCATCTGCAAGGTCTCCTTTTCCTTTTCAGGAACCTTTAACAGCAGGACTTGGATTATAGCCCCATAATCATGTTTCAAACTGCCAACAAGAAGCAGTTTTGAAGTCACACCTCAGTGAGATCCTACGCACTTCGAGCAGTGAAGATAACACACTTCCAGAAAGCAGGGAGAGGAGTCTGGCTAAAACATTCAAGATGGGCTAGTCCTGCTGGGGCCTCCAGTCCCAAAAGCACAGCAAGCTGCCAGCAAGTCAACCACTCTGGTTCTTCTTCAGCAAGCTAAATCTTAACTCCTAAATCTTAACTCCTAATTCACCACCATATTTCTTAAGCTTCGGTTTCTCACTCCTGGGAAAAATCACAATAAAACAATATGACTTTCAGATGTCTTTTGAGACTGTTAAATCTTGGATGATCACCTTTCAGGACAAACACACACATACAAAGAGGTATGTTCACCCAAGTTAGTTCTGTCCGCTGTTGATTACGAACTTTAGCCACCTCTCCTGCAGCCCGTACATGCTTCTATTCCTGCCTCTGCAGAGGGACAGAAGCAGAGATTGTTCTGGTCATCAGACAGGTGACACTTTTTGCTCCAATCTGTCATGTCCCACTGAGCTTCATTTTTGTCACTACTCTTGTTCAACACGAGCGGTACTCAAGTATCTGAGGCTGGACCTCGGGTCATATCTCAGGCTGTTAATGCTGTAATAAATGTTAAAGCATTTCGTTGTTACTTAACTCATACTAACATCAGCACAGAGGGTTAGAAACTGGAAGCAAAAGTGCATTTACCGAAAAACACGTTCAAAGAATAAGAAAGCTTGGGAGTTCCCAAACAAAAAGCATTTTGCTCTTTCCTTGTTTAAACAAGGATGCTGTTTTCACCACAGAGAGGGCGAACATCCTAGAAATCATTTGCTCTTTGGGAACAAAGCTGATTTGCAACATAGAAATACAATAAAGTTTCTATTAAAGTTCAAAATAAATTTGCATCTAAAAAGAAAAAGAAAAAATTTAACTCTTATGTAATCCAAAGCACCCCCCAAAAAATAGATTGCAAAAGAAACCACAGGATTTGGCACCTAGCAAGGTCTGCACGAAGACAATTTCAATATATTGACAATACAAAGCAAATAAGCTTTTGCTAAAGTTTTAAAATTCAAAAAGGTCAAGAAGCTATTTGAAATAAATGCTTTTGTAACACTATCAGAGAAAAGGGTAGCAGAAGACACAACCTAGTGTAGTTACTACTTGGGACAGAAAAGCTCTTCGATCAAGTTGCAGTTGGCACTGAGAACAGAAGTTACTCACACAGAACAGCACTGAACACACAATATCTACATGAAGCTTTGAAAAAGAAACCTGAAGCTGGGCAAGGAGCTGAGGATCATGGCAGAAAAGTGACCAATGACATGATTCAACCTTTCTTCAAAAAACAGGTTATATATTTTTATCTAAAAAGCATAAAGCCACACAAACTTCAGTGTCTCATCATAAGCAGGTCATTTCTTCAGTAGCATGGGGTACAGTTTTTAATTGTAGCCTTTAAGGAGATAGGGCCTGTGATTGTTGTGCCTCTTCTCCCGGCCTCTCAGAAACACTCGGGAACCAAGTGGACAGATAGGTTTCATGAAAATGAGCAGCTGTATGGGGAACAGAAAGAGAAACAATGTAGTATTCCAGCGAGCAAGAGGCTGTAGAAGTGCAACCTCGATCATCACCACCTCGGTGTGCTCTATCAGTCGGCCAGTCTGTACGGAACAGTCCGTACCGCACCAGCCAAGACCACGCATTCTCTCATCTAGGCAAACGTCATGGTCTTAGTCTCCTCTGACATTATAATGGCAGGGGCTGGGCTGGAGGTCTTTTTAATTTTTTTTTTTTTTTTTAATTGAGGAGCGGGGAGTAGGGGTGAAAAAGGGACGTAGAGCACAGATTAGTAGGAAACTAGACTTCATCAGTTGCACTCTTCACAGAATTTTCTTCAGTACTTTACAGGATACCCTCAGAGAGCCAAGTAACCAGGTACCTGGAGTGGTGTTTCCAGCTCTTCAGGCTTCCTAGCCCATGTGCTTTCTATCACCAAGAACTATCGCTTCAAGCTATCACACAGAAATCTTTATCTTAAAATTAAATTCTTAAAACAATGTGAACTTTCCTTTTCTTTTAATTCAGCATTTTATAGCTTCTAATAAATTCCTAGCACATACTTACTGAAAAAAAACATACATCTTTCTTTCACCATCCTTTAGACAAGGCTTCTGACTTGGTTCTGCTGCTTCTTCTGAGTGTGATTACAATACACAACATATACTGTCATCCCTTGATGACTGGTTAAAAAATAACGCGAGCTGAAAGCAGTATAATGGTGACAGCATATTATCAATTTATTCAGTGCACACATGTCAAAAAAACTTAAAGCTGAGCAGGGAAGCTGCCATGGGAATCTGGACTCTAGAGCCCCTAAGCACAAAGTGTCTCACTGAAGAGGGCCCTCCTCCCAGCATCCAGCCACCCCTCAGCCTGGCGTCCTGGTAAAAGCCCCACCGTTGAGTCTGGACAGGGGCACAGAAGAACAACTGATAAATAAAATGCAAACAGCTTGAAACACTCCACAAAAACACCTAGGCAGTGGCTGAAGACGCACTGGAGTGGCAGGTTTGAAAGCCGAGCGCCATCCATCCATTTTGCCTTGAGTGAGGTCGGAAGTCTTCGCACTTTCACTCCTCTTGTTTGTACAGGGGAACTACTGATTTATCTCCCTCCATGCACTTGTCATACTTGAAGCACTACTCTCTGTTTCTATACAGCAGATATCGGATCAATTAACCAGTGCTGAGGTGCTTCCAGCATATGCTTTAAGAGAAAATTCTGAGAGGGATATGGGAGAACGGGGATGGGTTGCGGGTCACCAACACTAGATGTCACCTTACACAGTTGAAAAGACAAGACCATTCCTTATCTTCTTTTATGCGAAACATTCAAATATTAAGTCTAATTCCTGTATGAAAATAAAAGTAGCACTGATATTTAAAACTTATTTTGCCTGTGTTAAAATAAATTGGGTATTTTAACTACTATAAACTTTGTCCTACAGGTCCATAAGCACCCACCTCCCTTGCACAAACTAATGCGAACCAACTGTGAAGAAGACCTTGAGATACACATCACAAAAAAGATTAAGATTGATAGGAAATATAACTACTTAGATATAAGCAAGTAGAACAGAGCATTTGAAAACACACAGAAGACACTGAGTATCCTCTGCACAAGACGCTTCTGAAATTTGGAGGCTCTTCACAGTCACTTATTAATGCGGTATCCCCAAGACACAGAGGTTGGAAGGTACCTCTGGAGGTTCTCCAGCCCAACCTCCTGTTCAGAGCAAGGCCAACTTCAAAGACAGATCAGGTTGTCCAAGGCTGAGTTTTCACAAACTGCAACAACGACGATTCCACAGCCTCTCCAAGTAACCTGTTCCAGCGCTTAACACCCTCTGTAAAGAGTTTTGATTACAGCAATCACGGCGTGATATTCTCACGTAGAAAAAAGGCCTGTTCTGGTACATGAAGTGCTATGTTCTCAAGCAACTAAACCAGATTTCATCATAATCTTTAAGGTCTCTCTTCTGTAAAAATTATTGAACAAACTGGTTTGGGCTTGGATGGTACAGGCTATTCCTTCTTTTGCTACCTGAACTAGGAAATCAGAAGCATAATAAAAAATGGTATCTTGATATTCTTGCAAAAGAACAGCCATGCATGTCACTTACAATCACAAACGTGTATTTCCCATACACTGAAAAGCAGAAAATTAATAGTAAGCCAAGTTTTACCTTATTTTATACTTTTAACTTTTTGTCACTTTCCTTGGCTCTATTTCTTTCAGCAATGAGTTCACACATTCACATGAAATGTCTTACAGGATTAAACAAACCAGCATCCCAGTACAGGGAACTTAATTTAGCAAGCCTGCTAGATTATGCTTTCATGAAAACAGTTCTCATATATACTTCCTCCTGCACAAAACAAATTTCTGGATTCTAAACAGAAAAGAAAGCATTGGATAGATGTGCAAAATAATTACATCAGTATTAAGAGAATGGGAATGTTTATAAATAATAATATAGTATCCATTTCTTCTGGAGTATCCAAAAGCCCAGAGACTGACACGGTTAATAACTACCCTATAATTTTATATGTTGAACAGAAATAACTTTCAGTCTAATATACTGCACTGATGAGAAGAAAAAATTTTAAAGTGATTCAGTTTTAACTATTAAAAAAAATAGTGCAATTTAGGAGAGCTGATTTTTATGTGACACTATGTTCAACTATCACGTCTTTGAAAGTTATCAGCACTCTTTTGAATCACGACACTTGAGCTGGCAAAACAGCTTTAACATTCAGCCTGAGGCAGTAGTAAAACCCAAGTGTTTGTATTTTGACTTACGCTAGCTATCTACAGCTCTCAATAATTACTTCATGATCTCAACGGGCTACCAAAACACTGTATAAAGTCATTTGAAGTGCAAGAAATCAAAAGCCTCTTTTAGAAATCAAAAGACCTCTGAAGCTTTGAAAACCTGGGTCACAAGACAACAGAGAAGAGACATCCTGTCCAAGCTCGCCCTCTGTACTTTCTTCTGCATTTTCAATTCCAGTTTGGGTTCTTGTCTATGGGTGCAGGAGAGAAAACATACAAGGTTACTGCATTTCACCTATGAAATTAACCCCCAGTTGGGATCTGTATTTCTAGGTGAGGTTTTTAGTAGAGGCATTTAAATAATATGAAAGACCAAAAGACGATCAGATGATCACACGACAAAGTGTACTTTAATCTCTTCCCCTGCTGTGGAGAGGAGTCCATGACTGACATACATACGCCAGCCCCACGTGGAGGAAGGGAATCAACTCGCTGTATTTTTTATAACTGCTGGCTCTGTTTACAAAGGAAAAGTTCTATCTACCACAGAAGAAAAATATTCAGATCAAATATTCTTGGAAATGTTGTGATAACCATAATATTTCAAGTTTAAGGTACTTTCCTTCTACAAAACTGTTTTATATATGCTTTGAAGAAAGAACTAGCAAAACCAGTTTATATTTGCATTCTGAATACTCCGTTTTTATGGAAAGCTACTTCCATCAGACCAGATTTCCTCCACTTCTCGTGTTACAGCAAGATTAACATTTCATTGGTTCACAAGTGGTAACGTCAAATCATAAGCACCCAAAAGCGAAGTTTTCCACTACATTTCCACTACTTGTATCTGCTATGGCCAGGAAGCAGTAAATTGGATCTACCCATGACCAATCCTAACCAGGATCAACAAGGGTTAAGTCAGATGACATGTCCAAAGCATTCTGGTCAAAGTATACCATCCTAGAAAAAGATGTCTCATCCCCTAGTGACCTAAAAAAGTCTCCTTTTCCTCCCAAGGTGTGCCTTCAAGAAATTGATTTATCAGAAACAACTTGCTTTTAAATTACATCAACTTAAGACAAAGTCTCTCCACCTTTGAAATCCTCAAGTACGAATAAAAAACATATTTTAAAGTTATTGTCAGTCTTTCTGTGCATGAAGGATACTTTCTGCATTGCCAATTTGTAGCAAAGTGCATCTGTTCTGACTCTTAATCAGCCTTGAAATCTAAGCAGATAAGAATCTAAGCAGGTACTACCTGCCTTACAATTCTTTAACTCATCTTCTGCAATTATTAGAAGAAAGTATCTGAAGGCAAAGGTGTCAGAGACCAGCAAATAAAAAAAGCAAACCCAAAGCACTTCAAGAGGCTTATTATAAATAATTACAGGAAAACTCCCTTCTCAAGAATCCCAAAAATATTAGTTAATCTAATTTCAAAATGCAGCTCATCTTTAACAAAATAATCCTCCCAGGGAATTCTGAACACAGCAGAGGAGGAGGAAGCTGGTAAATGAAACACAACACAACTTCAAGTGTGGCTCTGCACTTCTGGAATTCAGTATGGGAATGAAGTGCTATGAAACTAGAAATGGCTGTCCCAGAAAACTGAGATCGCGGGGTCTCACTTCCACAAGAAATTCTTTCCACTCTAACCCCTAAAGTACGTTTTCTGTGCCTACATCCAGAGTTCAAAACTCGTATCTATCCTGTCTCCTACGGAACCTAACTCACCCACATAAAACACCTTCTGCTCTTTCATTTTATCCAGCCCACCACTACATACTATACACCCAGGTAAGAAAGAATTCCTGCCCTAAATACTAACCAAATTCTAGAAAATAAGAGAAGCAAGTAACATCATCAGAATATTTTATTTAACATTAAACTGCCTGGAAGGCATTCATTCATGCACAGATCTCAACCTCTCATTCACCTTAAGTGGATTTTTTTCCACCATTCTCAATGACATCTTCAGCTTTGTCTAAAATCCTTGCTTCTTATTCAGGCAGAAAAAAAGAAAAAAGGCATAAGGGCAACTCTCTCGCCATTTGCCTATATTTTATTATTTATCAGAATGCTGAGGAAGATAAAAACATTGTCCGCTTCTTTCATGAAGTGACAGCAGGTTTAACTCCAGTGATTTCAGTGGTCACACTGTACACTTCACTGTTTATATCGTATTTTTATGACCAACACCTTGGAGTTTGGCAAAAGTGAGAGGGGGGGTTGTTCAGATTTTTCTATTAGAGGGAAAAAATGTACTGAAACACATTGTAAATGGAATCCTGAAGAAAAAACAAGGAAAAAGGGGAAAAAAAAAAAATCAGGAAAATAATTTAAAATACAATTTTTTAAAAAACACCACCACAACACTTGTGGTAGTATTTCTAATTATACTAAAGTGCATTCCAGTTTCTACATCTCTAGTAAAAATGTATTACTGAAATTGAGTTTTCAAGAGCAAAAAGCACGGTTTGGGAAAAGTCACAGACCCTTCAGCCAGATTTGTCAGAATATTCGGAATCAGAACTTTACATTCACTGCTATCTAAAGCATTTTTTACTGTTACAATGGTGTTCATGGAAGAAGCTGGGTTTTTTGTAACTGAAGATCTAGATTCACAAAACATGTTTCCCAGCAATGTAAGAATGGAAGGAACTTGTTGCTTCCTCTTGTAGTAAATGTAGGCTCTGAATATACCGTTGAAGGCAAAGTCTATATTAGACAAATTCTTTCTGGTGTATGACAGTACTTGTCCTTCCAGCTGCAAACTTACATTAAAAGATTCTTTTGCGTGGAACCTGCATGCAATTTCCTGGTTTCTCTCTCAGATTGTGATTACTTTCCCATATATCAAACTGTTTTATTATTTTGCCTTGTCAACCTTAAGTCTTGTATTTGCTGCCTGCAGGTTTGTATTAACTGTTGTGCTGGAGGTTTCAGATCAATAGATATTGTTGACATCTTGAGAACAAGACATCTCTGCAGCATCAGTTCAGACAAGATACTACACTCAGGACAACAACAACAAAAGGCCCTTTTGAATGTTTCTCTCTTGCACTGGATTTGAAGAATTTAAAAAAAAAAAAAATCAATGTGGATGTTGTCCTTCTACAATATACGTAATGTGAAGGTTAAAAAGAGTACTTTACATTTTTTTCTGATTAAATTTCACATCACTACCCAAAAGCAAATGTTTATCACCATTACACGGCCAAAAAAAGTTTAACAGAAGAGATAGAAATGTTTCAAAGAAACTTCTGGTAGAATGGTACAGTAGTGCTGCTGCTGCAGAGATACGTTAAAAACTGGTGCTTTCCACACCATCTACAAGGCCTTAGAAAGGTTTCTGTCTTCAGATTTGAAATAAGAAGTTGCCAGTTCTAGTTGAAAATTCTTTTTGCATGCTTAAAGCCAGAGGGCTCCTCTAGTTAGCATGAATGAAATGGTGTTAACCTCTATCGAATAAATACCGAACAGCAATTTTGTTTAATGTATTAATGACAATCTGACATTTAAATGTGCATTTTTATTTCTGAACATTCAAACCTGAAAGCCTCCAGGTGTTGCATTAGAAACTAAATGAGAATACTCAGAGATTCCTTGGAGAATTTCTGCTAATAAAGACTATCTGCTTGCATTGTAAAGATCCATGCATGCAGAGTCTAGATAGGCAGAATGCAAAGAATAACTTCCAATTGCAGCAAATTCCAGATTTTAAAGTATGCAAAGTACACTTGCAGTTAGAGCAAGGGGCTTAACTCCTAAGATTAGAGTTTAAAGGATGTGGTACCACTAATGAGTATTCAGAGGACAGACACTACTGATTCTCCACTTTTTGCAAATAACTTTTATCCAGGCAATGAAGTGAAGTTTCCAATATTACAGCAGTGGTTTGGAACTTTTTCCACCAATTCTACTGAATGGCTACATGATTTTAAGACTTTACAACTTTGTTTCCCTCTAAACTGTAAAAGAAACACAATATTGCTTACCTTTATAGCACCCCCAGCCTGACGTGTTCTACATAATTAGGAAGTAGTATTTTTAGACTCTTCTTCTAGTAGAGATTTGCCACCAGTCTAAATCCTCCTAGAAGTCTGGATAAGAAGAAATCACCTGCCCACCCTTCTTTGTCTGAAAAAAAAATAAGCTTTTTTTTCCCCCCCATAATACTTTCCAATTAAGCTGCAGGGTGATGCTTTATGATCAATATGAAGCAATTTCAGGATCTGAAAACATTAGGTATAATATTATAGACAAACAGCTAGAGATGGCAAGGAACCCTTGTCTCTATACAGAAGCAGAAATACCATGGTAAAATTATAAAGCCTTCTATGAAGAATCCTTTCTTCTACCTCATCCACATTGTTCTGGAAGCTCTTGTACTGTTGCCTTCAGAGGATTTTTAAAAAGTGCCAAATTGAATCCAATTAAGAAGATAAATAAATGCACTTCTTACACTATAGCATGAAGTCCCAAAATACATCCAAAATGCCATAACACAGATCGATGAACCCAGGCACAATCCAGCTCCTGGGATTTTTTTCCATCATTAAACAGCCTCTACTACACATAGCCTACAGCACAGACAGACATCACCATTTCTTTCAAGCCTAGGAGTATTTGCCTTCAGCAGACATAGCTGAAAGGTCTCCAGCAACATACAACAGTTGGAGAAAAAAGAACAAAAAAAAGGTAACTCCAAAGCATGTTAAGCATGATTCCTGTTTCCTCTATTCCTCTGCTAACCCTACAAGCAATTAATTTGAGGCCAAGAGCAGAAATTTCCCAGTGTTATTTCAGATCAGTGAGGTCTGTAGGTTAATTATTCAGTGTCAAAAATTGTGTTTTCCTTTTCTTTTTTTTATATCTTCTACTTTTCAAGGCAGTTATCCAGTGATAAAAAGAATTACGAAAACAGGTATATGTAAACTCACACTGTACTTTTTTTCTTTATATAGTTTTAGTAATTTATTCTCCTGGGTACCGGCTGCACCAGAGTTTTTCTAATCACAGCCACCATCCGCATAGCTGTCGGCAAATAAGTATAAGTGAAGGTTATCCCGTTTTGGAATAAGGATACATTGTGTTATCAATGCAAACAGCTTCTGTGTCTCACTAAGTAAGGGATTTCATTAGTATGCTTACAGAGGACAGAGGGCTAACAACAGCTGTAATTAAGGCAAATCCACAGCATCTTAAGTTCAGCTGAGTGTGGACAATCCCAATTTTCTGTCTTCCCACACGAAAATTTTAAATCTTTAATGATATGTCATCATCCATTTTTTTAAATCATTTCCAGATAATTTTTTTAAAGCGGTCTAAGCTGAATATAATATGCAAGTAAAAGCTCATCTCTACTAATACAAACTTTTTGTACTCATATACAACCCTTTATGCAGCCCCCTTTTTCTGTCATGTGCTGAGTTTCGACCAGTAGTTTCACTCAGGCTTTCCACTACCACATTCAAGTTTTACCTTGAAGCACAAAAAAAATCAACACCACATATTTTTGCAATATATTTTCTTGGCGTCTATTTTTCATCATAGCAACAGTGCAATGGAAACCAAGCATTCCACATTCAGATCAAAACAATCTAAATGCTCATCCTCACAAAAAGTTGTATTACATTTTTGATGTAAGGAAGAAATGTGTATCACTAGAAGGTGAATTAAAAACAAGGCAAAACAGAGATTTCCAGTAAAGTTTGAAATGGCAGGTAAGTAATAAATATTCTACGAGTCAGAACCGCCTACTTCAATGCAGTAAAAACACTGCTCAGGTAAAGTGTTCTTCTCTATACAAATATTTGTGCTTCAGTAGGAAAAATAAAATTAAAAAAATAATAATAATAAAATCACAGACTCCTTGCCAATTACTGCAAGTTATCTCCTAACCATTAACTAGCAAGCTCATGAAGTCTGGATTGAGTACAGCCTGATTTGGCCATGCACTTGAACAAAAGGCAAAAGAATCATATGAGAGAAAATACATCAATCTGTCAAGTTACAAGCATTAGAAGACTAAAGATGAGTCTCCAAATGAGCAGTAACCCGGTTCCATAAAATAGATGTATCTTCTTAGAATCTATTCTTTACAACAGGTTCACCTTAAGAACAGGTTGCAAGACCCTCTTCCATTTAAATAGCTCATCAGTATCGCAGCTGCTGTCAGAACAGCATGAAGGTTGAAATCCTTTACAGTCCTTGTCTTCTTTCCAGCCCAACCTTTGCTCTTATGCACTGCTTCTTCTCACCTCTTCACTATCTACCTGCTACCAGGCAAACACTGTATCAGTCTGGAAATTATATACTCCTTCTCACATGTAATTCTCCTTGAAAGACACCTGAAGAGACTACAATATGAGAAGGCGAATTCTTAGTTTAAGAAAGCTCTTCATTTCCAAAGTTCATGCAACAGTTTTCTTAATCAGATCTATATACTTCTCCACACACTAACACCCCTCCCTTCCTCCAGATTTGGAAGGCTCTTAGATTGCTTACATTTGTTTTATTTGAATCTCATTTGATCAGCAGCTTGAGGAGAAAGGAGAAAAGGCTTTCTCAATGCTCTGTTAGGTAACATACTGACATACAATTTTAAAATCATTTAAATCATTGTTTTCCTCTCCTCCACTATCTCAAGAAAACAACATTATAGAAGGCCATGCACAAAGTAAAAGTCACAGCTAATTTTTCCTGCCTTCACACACACACAAACTTTTCCATCCAGATGCATCATGTGTCATTACAGACTGTACAAAATCTTCAGAGCAGTGTCATTTAACAATCTGTTAAATTCCATTTGGAAACATCAGCCCAATTCTGGGAAAGTAACTAATTGTTCTGCAGAGTGTTCCTTCAAAAAAACAAAACAAAACAAAACAAAACCAAACAAAAAAAAAACCCCAAACCAAACCAACCAAACAAAAAAATATTCAAACAGATCATTAGAAGAAAGTAACCTGGTTTGGCGAAGCCTGTTTCATCCTGGAAACTTTAGAGGCACAGAAAAAAAGAGGAAAATAGTCTGAAAGCGTAATTAATGCAAATCTCTATCATTCTCTATCTATGTGCATTCCTAAATGTTGATAGTAAAGTTTAGACCAAACAAATGCTACAGCAATGCCCAGACCACCACATGCACTACATCTGAAGTCCTTGGAGTCCCTCATCTACTTTTCAAGAACACCATTTTGTGGCCACGTTGCAGTAGCCTCACCTGACCATTTACAATAGCTACAGTCAAACCAGATTTTTTGCAAGAGTATGAGTTCCTCAACTCTCGTCAGTGACGTTTGCGTCCACCTACCCCAGAGGCCAGCACCAGGGGACTCTGTCCGGCCTGAGCAGCGACGGACCCAGACGGCACCAAGCGGCCCAGCACCCAGGGCCCAGGTCGGCAGCGCTCCCAGCTCTCATCCTGCACGCTGCGGAGACGGATCAACCCCAGCAGTTACACACAGCTGGTCAGGAAAACCCAAACACTCACAGAATTGCACATCAGCCACTAAACATGCAGGGCTCTCATTACCATTACCATGCCTAATGTAAATGACTTTGTAACATGAGACCAAGGTAGCTACCTGAAAGGAGGTTGTAGGATGGAGGGTGTTGGTGTCTTCTCCCAAGTAGCAAGTGATAGGACAAGAGGAAACGGCCTCGAGTTGTGCCAGGGGAGGTTCACATTGGATATTAGGAAAAAATTCTTCATGGAAAGGGCTGTCAGGCATTGGAACAGGCTGCCCAGTGCAGTGCTGGAGTCACCATCCCCAGAGGTGTTTAAAAGGCGTTTAGACGAGGTTCTTAGGGACATGGTTTAGTGCCAGAGTTAGGTTAGGTTATAGTTAGACTCTATGATCNTTCAAGCTGGAACACAAGAGGTTCCGCTTAAATTTGAGAAGAAACTTCTTCTCAGTGAGGGTGACAGAACACTGGAACAGGCTGCCCAGGGAGGTTGTGGAGTCTCCTTCTCTGGAGACATTCAAAACCCACCTGGATGCCTTCCTGTGTAACCTCACCTAGGTGTCCTGCTTCGGCAGGGGGATTGGACTGGATGATCTTTTGAGGTCCCTTCCAATCCCTGACATTCTGTGATTCTGTGATTCTATGAACATTTATCTAGTCAGGAGAAATGCCACAAACTTCCACAGCTATGAGTCTTTTTTGGGGGCTTTCTGAACGTTTATCTTTGTCACATGCTACAATTCACCTTTGGTCCTCAGGAGGTGGAAAGGAAAAGCCACCACTAGTAACAGAGTAGCAGCCATGCTACTTCGGATGAGAATCATAGTAAGTAACAGACTAACAACTGGTTGCAGAGTCTGGCAAGAGAAACACAGACCCAAGCCAGCTCATTCTAGAAACACAGTAGCTGGAAAAATAGTCCAGAGCCGAGATTTATAGAAAACTGCGGGCATAAACTCTTATACAAAAAGATCTGCAACTCCACAACACTTTCCCTACCAAAACAGTATATAAATTGCAAACCAGCCCATAATTCTTACAGATGTCACAAATGAAGTACAAATTTCTGTACTAAACATTTACAGAGTAACTCAGCAAGACATTTAAGTTCTATAGCTCTTTTAAGCTCCCATCCTGAGTTGAGACACCAATTACGATTGCCCTGGTCACTGCCCATTCATATTCTTAGCTCTAAAGCTGAACTTAGTGCAGGGAGATCTGCATTGCCAGCCTCTTCCTTCTCTCCAAATACACCAACCAACCCCTTCCAATTCACAGAGAACTGAGGCACCGCCAAGGTTTCATTCTTACCAAACAAATGAACTCTACAGCTGAACAGCAGCATTACGAAGGTGCTATACCCTTAACATTCTGGCATTAAAAAAAAAAAAAATCCAAAGACATGGATAAGATATAGAAAGGAATAGGTTTTTAGCTCTTAGAACTAACATAAAAGAGGAGCATTCCCAGAACACTGTTCTTGAAAACAATTCTGTATTATATCGGATAAACAAAGTGAAAACTGACTCAAAAAAAAATATTTTAATACATATGAAGTACTAATAATTGTTTGTCAACTTTAAAATACCAGATAATTCAGGGAATTTGTTACAATGAATTTCAACGAGTTACAAGCAATAAAAAAGGTAATCAAAACTTTTACTTCCCAACTGAACGCAGTTATTGTTGCATGCTACAACATGAAGAAATTGCTTCTATTATCCTTTATATGTTAGGCAACAAAAAAGCACCTTACCTTATTCTCCACTGTCTGAGCACAGAGGATTAAAAACAAAGTATTAGGCAGAAATTGCAAGTGTTTCATATCAAGAAAAAACCCAAACCACTGCATCAATAAATTTAATGGCTGTCTGGCATGCCACGTACACACTGGGGACACTTAATGAAAACTTATCCACATCCTTTTTTTTTTTTTTTGCAAGCAGTCAGATGGCTGAATTGGAAACCTGAAGGCAGCCGCTTGTTGCCTCCTGCTCCGAAGTGCAGATCTCAGCAACACAAGAGGAGCCACCAGAGCTTGATTTTCCCTCCCAATAACGCCCTCCTTGCCAATCACTGCACCGCAGTCCTTCTGAGGGCTGTGCAAAATGCACAGGGCAGGACCGAAAGAGCCCCGGAAAGAAACACAATTGCAAAAAAGTTTGTTCAAATCATCTCATGTCTTATTAGTTATCGCCTGAAAGGAACAAACTGCAGAGTTTGGGGGGGATCTCTTAAGATTCTCTCTGCTGTTCCTTCTCACATGCTCCCGCCTTTATCTTCCTTCATTGAGATTTTATTTTCTGACAAAACTACAGGGAATTGAGAGTAAAAAGATAAACAATCTTTTAAACTTTTAAGTTGTTTCCTATATTGAGTGATTTCATCGTTTATAAGTCACATTAAAGCTACCTTTTATTCTCATAACCACTAATATTTTAAGAGGTTAAAAAAACTAAAGACATGAAAAGGTCTTTTAAGGTTTGGGGTGTTTGGGGGTTTTCTGGAGGTTTGCAGTAGTGGTGGGTTTTTTGCTTTTGCTGCTTAAATCAGGGAGTTTAGTCAATTAACTATTTTAACACTTGGACACGCTCCCTACACAATTAAAACCGCAGTGATTACACAGCAGCGGCATTTATGTGAGTAATGCCCAGCAGGGGCATTTGTAATTATTCCCCTCAGTGTTCCACAACAGCAGCTAAAGAATACAGCCAAATATTAAAGAAGCTTTCACGGAAGAGCTGAGGTTGGAAGGGACATCTGGAGACCACCTAGTCCAGCCCCCCTGCTCAGACAGGGCCAGCCAGAGCCGGCTGCCCGGGACAGCGCCCTATGGGCTTCCAAATCTCTGCACAGAGTGATTCTACTACCACTCACTGGGCAACCTGTTTTATTAACAGTGTTTGAGCACCCCCACAGTCAAAAGTTTTCCTTGTCTTCAGATAGAATTTTATGGTTTGTGGTTGGTTGGTTTGGTTTTGGTTTAGTTTTGGGTTTTGGTTTGGTTTTTTGGTTGGTTGGTTGGTTTGGGGATTTTTAATAGTTTTTTGGGGGGTGTTCTTTTTGTTCGTTCATTTTTGGTTTGGTTTTTAATTTATGCCCATTGCCTCTTCGGACATGAGAAGTCTAATTTATCCTTGGGCTTGCTTTTTTCACACACACACACCCCCCCTCCCTCCCATCTTCATTCTCCACAGCTGCATTTAAGAGCACAGGGAGGAACCCTGAGCACTCAGTGCCAACCCACCAGGTGTTGGCCCATTAGCAACAATAGGCTCATCACCTCCTGCCCTCTGCATCCTGCAGAGCAAGGCTCAATGCCAGATGTCGCAGCCCAGCTGCCTACCATCAGCAACCTATTATTCCTTGAGATCACGTCCACCTTGGGGGAGATCCTGCCCATTTTTTTCCCGGTTTGGGCTCACTGGAACATGAGGCAGGGCTGAACACATGCTGGCGATGCCATGGAAAGCTCAGAAACCCCCAGCAGCTCCTCCCCACCTTCTGCTGCGGCCCCCCAGGAGAAGGGGCTGCAGTCAGCATTCAGAGCATGTTATGTGGGGATGAGCAGAAAGGAAATGGGAGTATTTGGAGGTGGGTGCATCCTTTTGTTTCACAGCAGTGGAAAGGTTGGTTGGGTTTAGTGGCATCTTTCAACAAGGTTTACGTTGGCCTTTTAAAGAAAAGGTAATGAGCAACATAGGTACAGACTCACAGATCTAATGAACGCATCTACTACCTTCTCCCCCACCCACAGACTGAAGAAAGATGAATTTTTAATATATTTTTCTTCCTCTCTAACATGGCTTAGTTAAAATCAAAATTCCTGAGATGGACAACATATACTCAGTTTAGGCTTCCAAACAAAGTTTTAGTTACTTTTATTTTAAGCTTGTCTGTACTAAAAATAACTTATTTAGCATGAAAGGTTATCCTCAGTTTCAAATCTCTTCCCTGGTTTGTAGACCAAACATCACATACAACATTTAAAAAACAGTATGGAAAGGGAGTTGAAAAGGGGAAAGGCCTGCTGGCTCTGAAACAGAAAAAAAATAAAGAATTAAAAAAATCAGAAGAGCTATCAGAGACTTTCTGCATGACTTAGAGCACATCTATACATTTCTATTCTCCTTTGCTGAGGAACAGATATAATGCCTCCTTTCCCTGATCTTACCTGGACACCTACGAAGTTCCCACCTCTTTTTATACTACTATATGTATTACTTTGTATAATACAACTTCAGTCTTAAGCTGGGAACTGCCAAAAGTGGAAAAATAACTAGAAATAAGGAACACAGAACCATAATTATATCTTGGTAAAGCTGGGGGGAAGGAGGACCAAAAACACCCCTTTCTGCTAAAACCAGAATATAGATGGTAAATAAGATCTTTAAATATTTTTCAGTTTCTGCAGTTAGTCTAAAACGAGCATCTTAGTGACACTTTTAAATTCGTTTTGCTTCAGGACACTGAGAATGACTTGAAGACAGCCACATGAAGCCTAGCTGCTCTCTGGCTGGGACTCACTATCAAGGATGCACACAGCATTTTTTAAGGGAAAAAAACACCTAGTAATAAATTAGAACAGGGCCAAGGAAGAAGATCTTACAGAAGGATAACAAGCCTGCTTCATAAATGGTTCAAGGTCCCATGTGTTCTTGGTGGGACGGCAAGACAGACAGAGAAAAGGCTAAGACAGTATCCAATCATTCCAGCAACGTATCTCCTCCTCCTGCACCCTTCAGGTGCTCCATCTAGATCATCTAGCCTAGAAATTACTTCTTCCACTGTTACACGAACCTATACAAAGAACTTTTTGTGACAAGAACGTGAACTTCTGTGTATAAACAGCATCATTACTTTGCATAATCTATTACTTACGAAAGTTCTTAGTCATAATGCTTAACATATTGCCTAGTGTCTTCGTAGCAAAAAGCTTATTTTTACCCCTTTTCCACACAAAATTTAGAAGGACCCTCTCTACCTTCCAGCTATATTATAAATCTGTAGCTGCTCTGGGGAACAGGCCACAGAGCAGTCCCAGAGCATCACCTGCTGCTGCTCCCTAAAGACACAACCCCTGTCACTCACCCGAAGGATTGAGGAATTTCCTGTGTTTAGGAGCACATTTCACTTTTTTCCCCCATTCCTAATTTACAGCTCGAACTGAAGGCAAACAGGACTAACTTTTTTGCAGAAGCATAATTTCTTCTCAAACTCCAGAAAAAGTACAGTGGGACAAGGAAAGAAAGCACAACCTCAAACACATTTAATATACTGTTCTAAAAGATTCAGGATGTTTTCTCTTCTTGCAACTAAGGTGTAATGCAGTTTTGCAAATTAGGCTGTGGCTGACTGAGGAAGCTGGTACCACCTATCAGTGCTAATCATATTTTTAAGTTATTTGAAAACAAACTCTCCTTCATATGTTTAATGAAATGGAGATAATAATTTGCCTACCTTCCTTGCAAATACAACAGAACTGATAAAACTAACCAAAAATGTATAAATAAACAAGCCTCCATGCACTATCAGGCAACTTAATTCCATCAGGCAAAGAATGCAGAAGAACTTGCTGAATAGTCCATTCTGATTGTGTAGCAGACACAGAACAAGAGGGTTTTCTTACAGAAATAAGAATGAAACCTGTTTGACTTTTGAGGTAGCATCTTAATTCATAACTGAAGCAAGTCCAAGCACTGAAGAATATTAGTAAAATTAATACCATCAACTTAAAGATGTGAAAACACAAAGGAAAACAGGGTGGTTTACAGTTTCATGCAATGATACAAATATGACTTCTACAAAAAAAAAAATCACCAACAAAATCCCCAACTCACACAACCGTCATGAGGTTTCTAAATGTACATATCACAAAAATACATACAGCAGAAGAATTGACGCTACCTACCTGTTTACATGAAAAAAACCCACAACACAAACCACAGTGACACACAAGACTGCAGTCTGTGCTTCCAACGGATTAATACATTGTCTCCCACTGCTGAGAGCTGGTCTTGATTCAGTTAAAGCCCAACCACTCAGGCTTTCCTGCTGGGAAACAAACAAGTCAAGTTGGTTGTGAGCATCTCCTATTAATATACAGAAACAATTCTCACAGGCCTGAAGGCAGAAAAGATAAATAGTAGGGTAATGTTGCACAAAACCATAGCAAACTATAGCAAATCAAAAAGCTGCGCTGAGGTTTATTAGTTCACTAGAAAATTCATTGTAAAAGTCTACTTCATGGAGAAAGTCACCACTGCCACCGCTTAGTGAGTCAAGCTCATCTGCAAGAATCTTTTACATAATGGGAAAATTTTTATTGGCCAGAGGTTCACAGTGTTTTAAAATTTCCAGAAACTGCAGATGTAAAGATACTTGTGTTAACCTAAACCAAAACCAAGAAAAGAAACTATCCGAGATGCATGCTCCATTTCCCAACACAGCTACGGTACTTGAACCCATTCAGCGTAGGAAAGATTCACACTCTGAAATAAAACGAAGGAAATACGAACATTGAAAACACAGGTAGTTTTAATACTACCACCAGATGGTATTAAAACATATTGGCTAGCACATCGTTGCCATTTCTGAACTGTGATACTGAGACTTCAAATAGTTTTTTCAGCTACCGATTTTATTATTGTAGAAAAATAGTACTGGTTAAACAGTTGGAATGGATTTACAAGAAAGCACGATACCATCTTATTTCCTCCATTTTCACTTCACTGAGAAATAAAAGCTAACAAGAGAGCCAGGAATGCCTACAGACAGTAACAACCCGGAAGGTGTTCTTTCCTTCATTTAGCAATGAAAATATGCAGTAACACAACTATGGTATAAAATACAGTTCACTCGAAGTAAAGTAGCTTGAATGAAGGAATCTTTCCTCAGTTTTTAGAGGGCTGACAACAGCTTAAGGATTACATTTAAAATCAAAGAGTAAATTCAAAACATTCCACAGCTCAAATATTATTCCCCTTATTCTGCTAAAAATGATAAATTTAAAAATATAAGTTGTTCAGATTATATTTTAGTTGCTGGTTTTAACATACTTTTAGTGATACAGGTAAGTCTATTTTAATTACACAACTTTTTCAAAGTTGGAAATTGACCAGATATTTTGAATTAATGTTGTAGATCATAAATGCACCAGTACGAGGATTCAAGCTCTAAAACAGACTTTAAATTACAGAACTCTGTTACCATGACAGCATAATACAACTTTGCTAACAGGCCACAAAGCATTCAGGGGGAAAAAAAAATAATTTCTAAGTCCAAATTCAGAGGGTCAAATTCATCATCTTTTGCCAGTCTCTGGTGTTAGGGGTACATAATGCAATATAAGAACAACGGTTTCTGTGGTCCTTATTTTTTTTATTTTAAACAATGCAAATCCTTTATAAAGCATCCTTTATAAACCACTCTTTGCACCCCACAGTACATTAAGACATCCCATCTCACTTTTCTTCTCATAGACAATTCACCTATGTATTTGACAGCAAAAGCCACATTTGTGATTATCCAAGTCTTATCTTAGTTGATGATAACAGAAGAATGAATGAAAAAGGCCTTCTTACTGCAATAATGATACCCTTTTTTTTAAACTGACACTTAGTCAAAGGGGCTGCCTCCATTGCATGACAGAATTAACTTGTTAATGACGGGGTGGGGGGGGGAAGAAATAAACAGAAAAAAATCACACATGGAAAACAGAAAACTGAAAGTACGTTTCTTTGTGTTATCTGGCGATGCACTCATTCATTTGAAGGCCTAAAATCTACCGCTAGAACATACAGACCAAGACCTGTGATACGGCTGCAGTGCCCAAGTAATGAGCAACATCCCTGTGTTGCGATGACCAAAGCAATCCATGGGAACCGTCCTCAGGACCCAAAGGTGTCCAACAGATTGCACAGAAAGCACAACTCTGCAAGTTCCCCAGGACAGGTAAACACTCCTCCTCACCTGCAACTAGACTGGAGCTTTCCCATCAGTCTTGACAGCACTGTCCTCCCATGGGCTTTGTCATCTTTACCCACATACCAAATACCAGTCCTCACCCCCCATGCACTGGTAGGCTGCACTCCCTGGATGCCTTATCAAAAAACCACAGCCAGAACAATATTGGTTTTGTGGTCTGCCTTAGGTTTTCCACCTAAGGCAATTGCTGCACTTCAAATCACAAGAATAAGCAGAGCTCTTCCTAGATTGTTAGACATCTGGAAATGACACAAGCTTAATCTGCAGGTTTTCAAGATGGCCCTACAGAGATCAGAAACCTTGGAGCTACTGGTTTAAGCCAGGGTCACGCCATGAAAACAATTTCCTTAATTCAGATAGGAATATAATGCTATAGAAGTTTCAGTTCTCCTTGTCTAACAACATATCTCCATGTGGTTCAGGGAAGGACCTCAGTATAGTAATCCAAAATACAAAATGCATAATGCAAATTATAAATAAATAAATAAATAAACAAACAAACACACCACCAAAAAAACTCGACCATAGGCAAAGAATGGATAAAAAATTAAATGCTGGCAGCAGCAACAAACAGCTGCATTCCAGCCCATAGTCCAGTCCCTGACCTTTCACCTCTGGTGAAAAGAAAAAAGGAGAGGAAAAAGGCAGACAAAACAACACTACTCACCTGAAAGACTCCTTTTTTCTGTAATGGAGACTTCTGTCCTTCTACAGTGCTCTGCTTGCAGACGTAAGATAAAGCCCCCCTTATAACTGTTTAAGAACTCTAAGAGTTCTCTACTGACATACGGACTTCTCTGACCACATACCTCCACTTCAACTATCCACAAGTCCCAGTACAAACCAGAGACAACTCTGAAGCCTTCTGTGTTTTGGCAGCCACCAGAAACAATTACATTGCAACAAATTGCAGGCAATAGTATTACCAATTTAAAATGTGTAACATTCCATTTCCCTATGCATTTCTGCCCTGGTCAGTATCAGTAGTAGGTCAGTTTTACCAGTTAACATCATCCTGAAAAGACATCATCATGACATCAATACGATCCTGCCTGCTTTTCCAAAGTTAGCTAATTTGGGCTAACTAGTTCTGCCACAGCCATGGTAAAGCTGTAACACTGTCACTAAGAGGACTGATCACTGAGTATCTGCGGAAAGAATGACACAGTCGCCACTTAGTCTCATCCTGCTTATTGAAAACAGGTTAATATCCTGCATTAGCTCAGGACAATGGAAGATGAACTCTTCTATCCTAATTCACAGCCACTATATCCTTGCGTCTTTATTCTTTCAGTGAACATTTGGATATGTAAGGTGGTTTAACCAGAGTCCATTTGGAAACACCATCTCAGAAGTCACTCATAGGCAAACATTAAAGGTTTCTTAAAAACATTCCTGTTTACAGGAAAATGAGCAGAGACCAAGAAGAACAAAGAGCAAACAGCAGTTTCAGGAGAGTATCATGAGGGAAAGAAAGGCTGTGGATGTTGCCTACCTAGACTTTAGCAAAGCCTTTGACACCATCTTCCAAAGCCTTCTCCTGGAGAAACTGGCCACTCATGGCTTGGATGGGCACACACTTCACTGGGTAAAAAACTGGCTGGATGGCCGGGCCCAAAGAGTTGTAGTGAATGAAGTCAAACCCAGGTGGTGTCCAGTCATGAATGGTGCTCCCCAGGGCTCAGTATTGGGCCCAGTTCTGTTTAATCTCTTTATCAGTGATCCTGACAAGGGCATTGGGCGCACTCTCAGTAAGTTTGCAGATGACTCCAAGCTGGGTGGGAGTGTTTATCTGCTCAAGAGCAGGAAAGCCAGAGGGATCTGGACCAGCTGGCCAAGGCCAGCTGTATGAGGTTTAACAAGGCCAAGTGCCAGGTCCTGCACTTGGGTTACAAAAACCCCAGGCACTGCTACAGGCTCAGGGAAGAGTAGCTGGAAAGCTGCCTGGCAGAGAGGGATCTGGGGGTTCATCAACAGATGGCTGAACAGTGTGCCCAAGTGGCCAAAAAGGCCAACGGCATCCTGGCTTGTGTCAGGAACAGTGTGGCCAGTAAGACTAGGGAAGTAATTGTGCCACTGTACTGGGCACTGGTGAGGCCACACCTTGAATACTGTGTTCAGTTTTCATAGAATCACAGAATGTCAGGGATTGGAAAGGACCTCAAAAGCTCATCCAGTCCAGTCCCCCCGCCGGAGCAGGAACACCCAGATGAGGTTACACAGG